>JAVXUP010001513.1:0-223285 GCA_033070095.1 Escallonia herrerae
GTAAGCATCAGATGCGTGACAACAATAAAAAATAAGGTGAACTTCATCTATTAAACAAAACACAATGTACTGAGCAAAATGATTGAAGGTTTTATGGATGATATACATAATACCTCATTAACTGATGATTTCACCCACACCAGAAACATATGGTTTACTAAAAGTCATTTAGAGAAAGGGAGGGAGAGAGTGCTAACAATCACTACAGACAGAACAAAAAGGTTTCTAGAGTGATCTACTTTTCTTAGCATGAAATAAGAATATACCTGTGTCCAGAAGACCAACCCCAATCTTAGATTGATAAATCGCTCTCATTGATAAAACAATCTTCCCATCAATTATTTCCTCCACTAGCCTCTTTGTCTTTCGATCGAAAACCTAAACAGCGATGCAGTGACCAAAACACCATTTCTCATGAAAATCTGTCTAATATTAGTGGTACATCTGCAAATGAAAACATGCATATGAGTATCTCTATATATACTTATGTGCAAAACAGAGAGTGGTCGTCCACATCAGCAACACAGACAGCTCAGACCACACCCTTTCACGAGTTCTAGTAGCGGATCATGATTTCCTACAACGATATGCTTGGATGCCATCTTTTCAAAGACATCTCTGAACAATCTGCTTCTAGTAGTAGCGGACGGTGAGAGAAGCATCAATTTAGTCCTTGGTCCATGAAACCAATCGTCAATGGGTGAGTTCGCAATAAGTTTGGTCAAGAATGGGGCCAATGAAGATCTGTCAGACTCCGTTATTAAACCGTCGTTGTACTCAACCTCTGTTAATAGATCTTAGGCTATTGACTACATAGAGTTTTTTCAGATCAAAGGTTTTCAATTTTTTTCCTTCACTCGCAAAAAACTTTCTCAGCCAACAAAGAAAGAGACATGACATCAAAACCAACATACATTAAACTAAAGAAATTTAGATGCTCAACCTGTAAACCCAAAGAAAAATATTAATCTTGTTTCCTGGAAAAGGAGAAGACGAGTCTACAAAAGCAGGTGTCTTCTTCTCCTCTCTTCTCTATCTTGTGCTTTGCACAGTCCACCACTAACAGTAGCGAATTAATCCAATTAGTTTTGGAAAAGATAGCAAAGGCTTATTTTAGATTTAAAAAATCAAAACTTTGCAACAGTGATCTGAGCTGTCCCTGTTGCTGGCGTGGATCGCCAGACTAAGTAGCAAGTGCTAGACATGGATCAGCTCCCAATACATGGAGCGCACGCACAACATGCCTACAAATGCATGCATGCATGCATGTAGGCGTATGTGCAATGAGGAATAAATCACAGCACCAAGTATTTAGTGTCGCCAATTTGATAGCCACTTATCGCAAACAGCAATCTCTCATACACAAGCCCCATACAACACACACACCCAGCACTACGTACATGCAAAAATACAAATACATGTTTGTGCGTGTATAACTGTGTGTGTATGTGCGTGCAATGAGGAATCACAGCACCAAGCAGTTAGCCCATTTTGATAGTCAGTCGCTTAACAAAATATCATCACAAATAGCATCTCCCATCCACACAAGCTACGTATAAAAGTCTACATGAGCGTCTGTGCCTGCAGGTGTGCACATCATCACAAGTTGGTGTGCCTGCGAACTCACGTGTATATGTCTAAAGTGTGATTGTGTGTGTGCGCGTGTTTTTTACGACGCACTTCCTTGTGTGTGTGTGTGAGAAAGAGAGAGAGAGAGAGAGAGAGAGAGAGAGAGAGAGCATACCACAATCTGTGAAGCACTTGACCCAGAATTCAAACCTATGTCATAGGACGAGACGTGGGCCCATTCACTTAACTTAAACATCCACCTAGCGAACCATAATTTGACACAATTTAAGTCATCCAAATTTCCATCAAATCAATGTGGAAGGAACGTTTATATTACAGCTGATCAGAAAATCCACGTTGAGAAGTTTCTCACCCATATGCAGCCTGTTTCTCGGTCAGGAACCCTCCAGTCATAACCTGGTTCCCAGTCCCTTCATCAAAACACAGGGTCATATGTATCATGCCATTCAGTTTCTCAGAAATATCAAGCATTTCGCCGCAGACAGGGCAGCAATTGATAAGAGGATCCCTGTAGGAAATAAATGTAAAACAAAATGAGTGTCAGAAATTCAACAGGGACATGAGCCTGTTGAATGCAAATTTACTTTCAATAGGGCATGAGCCTACTGAAGGTAATTTTTTTTCTCCAAGAAAGAGCAATATGCAGCGCAGGAGTTCAGATCAATCCTAATAACAGAAGATTTGACCCAATTGTATTAATCTATACCAACAGGAATAACTGATGCAAATGCATCAATGATGTTCAGTGTTCACCCTTGCTCCAGATCAGTACATCCACTACACAGCTAGAAAACTTCTGTGAGCAAAATGATATTGAAGGGAACCAATACAATCGAAAGGACCAGAAAATGATCCTTCAAGAAAATCTACTCAGCCAACAAGAGAAAAAACCCAAAATACCAAATAACATATTTCCTTTCCCTACTGAAATCAGCTTTCCTAATTCTATGCTAAGGATATATTAAAGCAAATTCCACTCTAAAATTGGCTAGCCATGTTAGTTCAGAGTTTAAAGC
Organism: Escallonia herrerae; assembly: GCA_033070095.1. NCBI lineage: Eukaryota > Viridiplantae > Streptophyta > Magnoliopsida > Escalloniales > Escalloniaceae > Escallonia > Escallonia herrerae. Next base: position 2,607 of record JAVXUP010001513.1, read on the forward strand.
AACTTGACAAGCTTGTTCTAGCCTAAATGTTAGAAGTCAGGCAAATAACGAGAAATTAAAGCTCAGTTAAACTCAAGCTCGACTACCAGATGACTCAATATCACCAGGCATGCCGGCTAGAAAAACTAGTAAGTCACCAATGTACAATCCTTACCTACATTTATAAAAGGCCGATACAACATTTTGACCCACTGACAATACATAATCTTTTAAGTGCACGGGTTATCCTTGAACATGTGGTGAAACAATAGAGATAGGCAAAGCTAAACACGTTTGCAGTGCATGTGTAGACAGTAAATTAAGATAAGAAGCTAGTTGATGCTTCAGAAGAGGTTTAAACATGGACTATTTTCTATAGCAGAGAGCAAAATCACAACAAAAAGTTAAGTTGTCATTGATAGTTCAGGAGCAACAGTAACAGAATATATCAAACTAAACACTTGAACCCCACAACCATGCAAAACTAGAAGAAGCACCTCGCATGCAGACATAGAGGTGACCAAGTTCATATTAGCAGAACACATAACGACAGATAGTACATAAATTCATGATTCATATTCAAGATGCTTGAATTTCATATGGCCCTACTTTTCTTGTTGAAGAGCAAGAAGTGTAGCCAACTCATCCATGCTAACAACACCATCCCCATTCTTGTCAGCTGCTTTAAACAGCTCCTCTTTCTAGTAACAAGAAAGACAAATTGCTACAGCATGAGAATTTACAGACAAAAATTTTCAAGATATATACGAAGGATAAGCTAACTTGAAGGGCCTGGATTTGGATTTAAGTCTGCAGCCTCAGTAGGCTGCCAAATTGGAACTTTAGTTAGGTGTAATAACATTATCAGAGAATTCCTTGAAAGAAGTCTGAGCAGGGTTCCTCATTATGAAACTATTCTAGTAAGGATTGAGGGAACGAACTCCTAGCTCTGCCCTGTAAGCCCAAAAAGCATGAGGGGCATAGCATAGTCGGGAGTGAGCAAATGACTCATGTCCTCATCCAAACTAAGAGCTAAAGCTAAGAACTAAGAGCTAAGAGCTCTGAGCTCCAAGGCCGCTATTCCATAATCGGAATAGAATAAGGCCTTTAACTTCTTGACCTGAGCGCAGCCCAAGCCCTCTATTCTCGTAGCTGAAATTTAACATATACACATGATTTCACCCAAAATTCGTGGGTTTATTGACCAATTTAAAGTGAGTTATCTCCCTCTCTTTAAATCTTTCAATTTCCTCTGAATTTTCTCTCACTAAATCCACCACTCTCAATACTTTTCTGCATAACCTCCCCTTCTGCCTCTCTACCCACCACTGGGGATTTTTCCAGACTTTTATTCCCTCTTTAGCACAAATTCATATATATTACATGTGTATCCATGTGTTTATAGATGGCTACAGACAAACATAATCCTTGTATATATGTATTGCCATAAAAAACCTCTTGTCTAGTTAGCAATTTTCCATTTTCTTTTGTGTTCTTGAAAACATGAAAAAGATGCCATTCCAAATATGATATGTTGTTTGGATATCATTTTCAAAGATGAAAACACGTTATCAAGTTATTGTGGGTCCAAATGTTTTATTGTTGTGAGACACAGTCTTTGAAAATGCTTAATTAACATTTGAGAGAAAGAAAATGACATGGGGTTTAAAAATGGAAAGAATTAAACGAATCTGATGTTTTGAAAAGAAGGGTGGAAATGGTAACAGAAAGAAAACTGTTTTGACAAAGGAAAAGATGAAAATACAAAACAGGGTAACCAGCAATAGGCTTAACATGTAGCAAACAGGTTTTCTAGTTCAATATGAATAGATGGTATGGAGTGTGGAGAGTAAAGCCTCAATGGGCTTAGACTAAAGTGTTATTCTGGGGTTTTGAGAGAAAAAAAATTCAGAAAAATTGAGAGAAGATGATCCAATTAGAGATGGTGGGCTGCTTGGTACCCATTATTTCGGACCTTGTGTTACCTCTTGTTAATGTTGGTAGTGGGTGTCTGGTGTAGTGTGGTAGTTAGAGGCAGGTACCAGAACAGGTAGAGAGAGAAAGAGGGTGTCATGGGAGGGAAGATGGTGATGATAGTTGTTTGTTATGGTGGTGGGTAAAAGAAAGAAGACAGGGGGAAAGCAAGATGTTTCAGAGGAATAAATTTTATCTTTGAACTCCACTTTAACAATAACTACAGCGGAATATTTGAATTATGGCATGAAGTTATTCTGCAAACAACACGGCTAAACGTCACGATCTAAAACAGAGGCAGTTATGCCTCCAACTATTGTTGAGTAAGTAGCGTTACAAGTTCATAACTACCATGTGTTGTATCTGAAAAGGAAAATGTAAATAAAAATATTCATATCATGTAAAGATCTCAAATCCAAATCAAGGTATCTACCTGCACTAGGACAATTCAGAAAGCCCGGCAAATTTTAAGAAAAGTTACAATAAATGAAGCACAAAAGTGATGGTTTCCATACAAACCTTGTTCTCTGCGAGTTGATTGCCGAATGCGTTAATTAAATCAGAGAACTCGGAAAATGAAAGTGTTCCGTCCTCATTGTAGTCCTGTATAAAGTTCAAAAGTAGAGGTTAATTGAAGCACCAGAACCGTAATTCAGATCCTTCATAATTTTGTGTTATTTCGTTTGAAAAGATATTAAATTTGTATCAGAAATGAAGGGTTTACCGATGTACAAGAACTAGCAGATTGACATATCTTAAATCTTGTAAGCTGTTCAAGCCAATAAACAAGAAAGAACAGAAAGACTAAGCTTTAAGCGCATCAATCGAAAATCTCTCTCCTTCAAAACTTGACCTCTTCTTCTCACCTCCAAAGACACCCAACCCTACACAAAAACATCATGTTCCTCATTTTCCTTATAATAAGCTACTAATGGCTAGACAATTCTACTCCTGAGCCCCACATCATCCAAGCAATGCCGAAGAGGCTAAACAGTAAACCTGGAAGGTGCCCTAGCCACCAAACTATGCAACAGTGAGTGATACACATTTTGTCCATTTGAATTTCACATAAGCAAAGCACCAATTCACATCTTGCTCAGCTAATCCTAGAGCATCTCAAGTAAATCAGCTCACTCCAGACAGACCGAAGACATCAAAGAGAGGATGACTCTCCCAAGAAACCAACAGGGGTTTCAACCATTTAATTGGAGACTTGGAACGCCCTTCTGAAATCTATTTTCCAATCTTATATGTATGTACTAGTATTATTCTACACCCACACTAAGTTTTTCACTCAGCAATTGGAAATTCACAAACTCCAAGGCAATTCTCGTACTGGTACCAGAGACTGATGGATACAAATTTTCTGCAGATTTTTTCTCCCATGCAAGGATGAGGCTTTACGAAATCCTCCAGGAGGTAATAAGGCCTTCTAGGTATCTCAGAAGAAGTTTGTATGGAGTCATACCATTAAAAGATTTCTCTTTCGTCAACTTTTCTAAGTCCTTATAGATATTTGTATCTATTTTCTACTCCAAATAAGATGAGGATTAAATTTTACCACTACTTAAAAATGTTATCGCAGGGTAGAATTAGTATTTGGCATCAACTTGTCCAATGCAGCCCAATTCAACAGTATACAATTGCTTTGCATTGATATTTTTCTGCTGAGACAAGATTTATGTTCCAGGGTGTTCCTGTCAGTGTATCTTCACTGGAATCATGGGACAGGTAGGTAAATTAATAGTTGGTACTTAAGGGGAATAAAAGTCTAATTGAAGTTATTTTCCGTCTTTCTAGATGTTCTAGAGTTTCCTAAGCCGCTCGTAGCTTGTATTTAATGCGGTATTTCTAAGTTGGGTTTTAACTAGGTAGTTGAGTGCTACATTTACCAGAATAGTTGGGGTGAAAATTAAGTCAGACAGTAACCAGCTAGAGGTAATTTCTGTTTAAAGCACCATTACCCCAATCTTTTCAATTATGATGCTGGCGATTCCTTCCCATTTCCAGCTACTTTGGCCTGCCTTTCCATTAGCAAACCACTTTTCACTTGCAGCATTTTTCTGCTGCATCATAACCCACTTGAGGAGTCAAACCAAAGGTGCTCACTAGGGCGCAAATAACATGATAAATGTTCATCAAGGCACCGATAAATAGAAGGATCAAATTCAAGCAGTGGGACTTGGACCCATGAACTTACCAAACCAAAGTTCTGAACCGTGTGAAGTTACCATCTGTTTAGAAGACATGCTTTAACACAAACGATATATGTACTTATCAGCCAATGACATCATGCATATATTAGGAATTGCCTAAATGTCTTTGCCTATACAAAACGCTATTACTTTTATCAATGCAACAAATATGTATATAAGGGCAAAGCTAAACTGTTCTCCCCTCCCAGCAATTTACACAATGAGAGCAGAAGTTGTGATGGGTAACCAATATCATTTAAGGACGAACATCCAGTACTGTCCTCATCTATGACATGTTTTTCATCTCTACAACAACATACCAAACACAAGAAATAAGTTGAGCATACCACTATAGACAAGATACGTCTTGCAAAGGCTTTTTCTGTTTCAATTGGATCCTGCCAGTCTCTATGTTAGTCATTCTGAACAGAGGCAAGTGCATGTCATAATGAAAGTAATTATAGAAAACAGATATTACTGCACACCTCAACGGAACATGAAACATATATGTCGCCAACAACTAGGTCAGATGATGATGGATCCAACAAGTGGAATACCTCACAGTCAGAGTCAGAATCCTGCAGCATAAATTCCATTAAGAACAGATTTGAAAAAAATAGACAATATATTAAAACTGAAAGCAGTCTAAAATCGCTTGGTAGTTTGGAATTACTGCACAATGATATCGACCAAAAACAGTTTGTACTAAAAAAATGAGTATACGGAATGAAAATCAATTCAAAACCACTATAACTGTAGGCAACTACAGAATAAAGCGAAAAAAATCAGCTCATTCATCACTTCCCTGGAAGTTGCCGCAAAACTGTTTGCAAGTTATTTGTTGATATCTAAACAAACTCTGAGGATGGGCCAAATCCACCATGAAATTTTGTTAGGAAGACAGTAGGTCCAAGGGAATGGACATAAATGTACTCTTCAATACATTAATCAAGGAAGCATACGGAGGAAGCACAGGGCTAAAGAACTTTGAATAAGCATGCAGATAATCAGACAGAATTGTTTCCATAACTCCTGTCAACCCTCAAAAGACACTGTGCATCCTCCTTCCCATCCATTTCTCCATCCCTCTCTAGCTTTACTCCACCCAAAAATGCCATGCATCCAAAAAGTTAATGTTCTAAACACGGGGCAATGGTACAAAATGAATGGTCATTAATACAAAACATACGCACATATGCGCAGATACCAGTTATGAGATTTAATATGCACACACGCCTTTCAAGTCTTTCATAAACCAGAAAGAATAAAGAAACAACTCCTAGCAAGTGTTTCATAAAAGAGTTAAAACCCCCTCCTAAACTTACTAAAAAAGCGGAAGATCAAAATCTTAATAGGGATAACTACACAAATAGGCGCAACTAACTAAGTTCAAAATAATAACATATCATCAGAAATTTGACAAAGCTTATTCCATCCCAAGATATATAATCCTCGTTAAAAGGCTAACCCTACTAAATACTACCATTCCACTGGCATTATCATTTTTCTCTTTGCAAGTTATGGATCGATACCATTTTTGAGTCACTTAAGAAATCAGGTATAGTTCCCGCATTTACAAGCATATGAATCGGGAATTGCTGTTTCGTTAATCTACCCCATGTAATAAAATAATTAGCAACAACTGGACCTCAACAAGCCCAAAAACCACAAAAAAGAGCAGCAATAATCTTTAGTTGTGTTCCAATGTGCAATTTGCAAGTAGAAAAGCCAATAATAGTTTAACCCAATAATTCTTTTACAGAATAATAGTTGCTTTCTGCATATCACTCTTTACAGTTTACAGCTTCCAAGGAAAAGCATTACAAGTCAAAGTATGTCTTCAAAATTCTTTATGGGATTCAGATATAGGAGACTCCAAAACAATAGAATCACATTATGGCCATGTACAACCCACTAAAAATGAAAATAATGAACAACAAAAATTTGGACACTCCAACTTCACAATTCTACAACGAGTTTTTGGATGTCCATATATGTCTTTTTTGTTGCTTTTAGAAATTTCAGAAAATAAAAAATAAAAAAATTGGCATTACTACAAAAATTGCAACAATTATATTCATGCCAAACCTAACATGCCTTTATTAGGCAATTCAAAAAACTTTCAGATTAAATCTTCACACCAAAAATGCTTATATTTCATAAGGAATAATACAAATGCAAACTGTCTTTGCCAATGGTTTCATTTCATCAGCGCTGATAATATATTGCAAACAAAGATAAAAATACCATGTTGCTGTTGAAAGAGAATAAAGGCAAATTTTGTGATTAGTACTGAAAAAATCCTAATTCAGAATAAAAAAAACCCGCAAAAGGTAATGGCATGGTCCTTGATTTCCTTTAAACTTGTCTTATATGCATGAAGTATAAAAACTCTTATCAAGAGTCGATGTGCATTGAGCATTAAAGAAAGGATTGTCTTGAAACTTAGGATAATCATTTCTCAACTAGAGTAGTAATGACAATTGAAACTTGTTCAGTAGAGATTGTAACTCACACGAGTAAGAAATTCTAATAGATCGATCTCGCAATACCCAACGATATTGTTCTTGGACAGTCTGTTGGTCTGCATCACAAGGAAAGTCAATAAATGAATCCCAGAAAGTCGGTTAACAGAGAATCCATAAAAATCGCTAACCAGTATCAATAGATTTAAGCCCCCAGTTTGGAATAGATAAAATAACTCTTTGCAAAAGGCCTTGGAGAGCATGGATGACCTTTTTGCAGCACTAACACACATGAACTTGTGTATTTGAATATATGCGTAAAATTTTGCCTTAGCAGCTTCAATACGGAAGGGGTAGATGTGAAGCCATGGGCTCACTGAAGAGTTATAACTTAAAACATCGAATTTAGTCAAGCAACTGTGAACAGTAATTTTAGTAAAGTTTCCTAATAGACAATACAAGCCAAAGAAAAAGCGCTTGGCTAAAACTTTGCCATAGTGTATTTCTTTGCTCCTAAGATGAATGCTTCCAACCGATGTTCTGCATATATATTCTTAAAACTAGTCGGATGCTATTATGATACTGCACTTCGGCTCATAGTCAACTGCATTCTTTGAACATCAAATACTGTATGTGCACTTTGTCTTTTAAGACATCAACCTATGTGCTCTCTTGATGAGTAGAAAATAAACCCTTCACAATCTATCATTTTAAGGCAATGGTGAAAAAACAAATTTAGATTGTTACACACCTCAAATACAGATATCCTTGCCACATGCGGGCCATTTCTTTCCAAAAGAAGCTTTTTCTCCTGTTGGAAAAATAAGAATGCAATGTTTATTGGACGCAATCTGTGTGGAATACGTAGCCTAAATCATAAATATGTATCCATTGTCCTCAAATCTGTTGCCAAATTTTGTAGAGGATGATGGAACAGTCTCATTGTGGGGAAATGTGGCATACTTACAGAGCTCCAAACAGGCTTGTTGGTTCTGCACATCAATAGAACATGATCAATGCAAGTGAAAAAAAAAGAACATAATGAAATACTTCTAAGTTCTAATCAACACATGAAAGTCTTCCCAGCTTTGAAAAGACAATGTTACCTTACAGAAACAATAATTCAGCACATTAATGTCCTCAGATCAGGATAGGACATAGGCCCATATAATTAACTAAAATCACATCATCTATGGAAAGATAAATCAGATACATGTAATTCGACTAAAATTATCCAAATGGGATCCTGCAGTCAGAAAGTCGTCCTATCTGCCAAAAATAACTGCAACAAAACACAATTGAACTATAGCTACCAGTACAAAGAGCAGAAAGAAAGACCAATATGTGTTCCAAATGTCATGTAGCAACAATTTTGTCATATAAATACTTTTCCCTAGCGTAGCAGCTTCGAGATTATGGTTTTTGTCTTCTCTTCGAGATTACGTTTTTTGTCTTCTTTCTTTTGGCTACATGGGGCAGCCAGATAAGGTTTACTTTTAACGTCAAAAAATTGTTTAAATCGAGTTCTCATGTATATATACAAAAAAAATTGAGATGTAACAAATCATGATTAATATGAATTTCAATAGGATCAAATGATTTCCTCTTTCGCTTCCAGGAAGAACACCAGCACATCTCCTGTCTATGATCACAATAATACCTTAGAAAAACACTACATTCAGCTCACAAATGATAACGTCTTTCCAACTCCAATTTTGCTTATGGATATCATTTGACTTAATATCTCCAGTAACTTGAGCAAGGTTTGAAAAACAATGGTATGGTTTCAGGTTTACACATGTTCCCTAGGTTCAAGATTACAATATATCTCCCCTTAACCTGTTCTAGTTGCAGGATTTGGTGCTCACGAACAATATTTTGTGATTAGTTTTTTATATATATATACATAAGAAGCAAGTAAAAGGAAAAGCAGAAAAGGGAACGGGATAATGAATATGAGTTTTAGGATGAAAGTTTTTTAGTCCCATCAAAGATTGTGCAACGAACATAAGTCCAATAAGTAACAAAGAATGTCTTATATAGGGTATTGAGGATGACAACATGGCCATTAAAAAGCTACAAAGTCGCTAACGCTAATAGAGCCGCTATACCACACATTCTAGGGACCCGTTTTACCTATATCTCACAATGTGAAGGGAGATGAATTCATTTCAAAAGTCTGTCAACCAGTGATGATACCATAACAAAGAAATAATCTGGAACTTTGCCTATCCAACCAACAAAACATATTGTAAGTGGTCTGGATTTTGCAGGTCTTAAACTCTAGCTTTATAGGGAATCTCAAATGGTCAACCTTTGGAGGCACAATTTTTCAAGTCATGGAAATCACACTACATAAGGTAATTATCCAGGAAACCACTTTCATCTACCCTTAGATTTCATTTCTTTGTAGCAAGAGTAACATTATTATATAGGCCAAGATGAATTTGAAAGTGGAATAAAATTAAAAAAGGGATTCTCAAACCAGTGCTCCGCCGGGGATGGGGGTGTGGGAAGGGGAAGGCAAGGGCTTTGGCTCTTTCTCTTCCCTTGACTTCCTAATTCCTTCCTCTTCCTTTCTAATCTGTTTTTTCTTCCCTATTTTTAGGGTTATGACCCTCCTTGTGAGCGGTTTAGGTCCCTCCCGGTCTTTCCAGTGAGAGGTTTGCTTTTTTTTTACTTTGCTGTTATTTCTCTCCTCCAATTATGTCAATCGCTGTGGCTATCAGAGCAGATCTGTGTCGCTATGTTACATGGGTGCGGTGGAGTCTTTGGTTATTTATTTGTGACGGCATGTAATGATTTTGGTTGTGGTATTGCGGATGTTTTGATCCAAGTCACAATGATTTCCTTCCAAATCACAAATCTGAAGACCCAAATATCCAACCATGGAGTGGTATGCGCAGATGTAAGCATCCAACCATAAAGGGATGTGCAGATCTTGGCATCCATGTGCAGATCTTGGCATTCAAGCATGGCGGGGTTGGTTTGATGGTGGTATTCCTAGTGATTCGGTGAGGCTTCCGTTCAATAAATTAGTCTGAATTCAGTGTAACTTGCTAAGTCATATCATAAGCGTTGGGTTTTTGTTCAAAATTTGTATTGGTTTAAATGGTTCTGAAGTGTTTTATGGCTTTAGTTTCTGTTGTACATTGGAGCTTGTTGCTGTGGCAACCCTTGGAATGGCTGTATCTGAACTAGGAGTAGGGTGTCTTTCGAAAGAGGTAGCCGCCACAATGGAGCTTGCGTGCTTGAAAGCGACAGATATAGCTACTTTTGGTGCGCTTATACTTCTTAAATGGTGATTATCGATGTTTTATGCACGATTGTGAAGGTCTGTTGGAGTTAAGTGTGCTCATTCTGGTACATCCAAGAGTGTTCATAACTGGTGTATTTGATGCATTTATTTTGATGTAAAAGATTCAACTATCAATAAAATCTCTTCTTTTTAAATAACAAAAACAACAAAACATAGGTTCACTTTCTCTGAACTATAAAACCAAATGATCCCACTGCAGCACTATATTGCTTCATCGAAGAGCTAATATTCTGACCCCTAAACAGTGAAAAGGCAGGAACACTGTTACCTTTGCTTTTAGGAACTTATGCTTCCTATTCCACTATAAGTGCCTTCTCATCTAGTGGGTATCTCAATACAAATCATAGTTCTCAAATACGGTTCGAATCACAATGTTGCGTATCGCGTGTCGTGTCCTGTCGTGTGTAATAAGATACAGATAATAGTACATGAACATTTAATGAACAATACACTTATCGAAGAATAAAGTATATTGCATAAGTATCGAGTATGTCGGTTCATGACTATGCAAAACTTCAGTCTGTACTACATTATCTTGTTTGTAAAGAAAATACAGCCTCCGTTCCGTAGCTTTTGTTCCTTCTAACTTTTTCTGCTATTGCCCAAGTTTGACTTGTTGCAAAAAGTCAAAAGGAAGACAACTAATGAAACGTAAAGAGTAGTATATACAGCCAGCAGATTGCGAAAAAAGCGACAGTTGTGGACATAGGTACTCAACTGATCCGAGACTTCAGTGCGAAATGTCTGCTCTCCAAGTGAGATGCAAGCCAGCCACTTGTCCTTGAACTTCATCTCCGCCTGCACAAAAACAGCAATGCTGAACCCAATCTTGAAGGGTGAACGTAATCTCCAAGAAAGTGAAACGTACACCGATAATTTTGATGAGAGCGATGCCGGCGAAATCCTCGGCACTGAGGAGCTTTGAGGTGCTGGACTGCGACCCGCTGCTAGCGCGATGATGGTGGCGATGTAGGTGGAGCCGCTGCTTGAGCCGGTGGATGCGGGACGGAGACGGTTTTGAGCCGTCAGAAGATTCGTCCGACGGCTCCGAGACGCTCGATTTCGAACTTCCATGCCCCATTGTCGCTACTCAGGTTGCTCGCTTGGAACTCGGTCTCTGTTGGCAAGGTCAAAGGGAAAGGTACGGTGGTCGGAGGGAGAAACCGAATGATTCTTCTTGACCGGGATATGGAGTTGACATTTTTCGGGACTTTTGGCTTCTTTTCACCCAGTGTATATATATATATATGTGTGTGTGTGTGTGTAAGAAGTGGAAACCGTCGTTTTCGGGGCGCTCGCGACCAAAAATATAGACAAGCATTGCTTGATCTGATTTTCGGAAAGGTTAGGCTTTTATTTTTGAAAATTTTATTCCCTTTCTTTCACTTTTTAAAATTATTTTCTCTTCTAAAAAGTTTAATAATATAATAATTATCATTAAGTAATTTACGTTATAAACATAATAACTCGAATGCTCTCTTATTTTCCGAACTCAATTTATTTATAACTACGTGTAACTCTTCTTACTTAATCCTGATTACTGTATACGATATTTTTTTTTTCTACTCTTCTGGAAGCTATCTTTTGATTTTTAGTGATATTTAATGTAATTTTATAATTTGTATTTGCGTAGGCATAGCCTGTGCCCCATGCGCTAGTAAGCATAATCATCTTGCTTTTCTTTAACCAGAAGTGCTTTAGTCAAATATTGTTTATATATTTAATTTTTCAGATGCCTAGATGTAGCACCCGCGATCTACATTTCATTTTGGTCCCGTATTACTGATCTGACCCATCTAGCTATGGAATTAGTTTCAATCAAGCACCTCTGGTCAAATTGGTCAAGTATTCTGATGCCAAGTCCTCCATGCAAGACTCGTGATATATTTGATTCGTCATTTTATTTGTTGTACTATTTAGTAAAGATCACCTTTACATTGAGTGTGATAGCAAACATTAGCAGTGCAATAACCACCATCATGCATACTGCCATTATTTTCCTCCATAGGTTTTCTACTCATTTTTTTATTATAAATCATTGATCATTGATTGATGTGGTTTAAACCAAGACCTAATCGCTTGATAATCGTCGATGTCATCATGTAGCCTAGATAGCGGGTTATTTTGCATAAAAACCTTCCTTAACCCACTCAATTAGTTGAGTTTGGCACGGGTGAGTGCATCTTAGTTGGTTGGGCTACGGTTATTTTGCTCAAGAGAGAGACGAGATCGATTGATTGATTATTAAAAAATAAAAGAATGGAAGAAGAACAAAAGTGAGAGGGGAGGACACTTAAAAGAGATAATATCCCTTAACCCCTTAAGCTTACGAGGTTATCATTATCATGTCCAATGACTATCTAAAATATTACATACATACCACGACTGAAAAAGTGTATGGATGAAAAATGTTATGTGATATGCCTCCTTCGACCCTTATTTTTGTCTTGATTTTCCGTTGTTATCCTTATCATCGGTCCACTCCATCAAATTCCTTTCCCTTTTTATGTCCATCGTTTCCTTTCATTTGGGTAGCCTATAGCGATCAAGGGATGTTGTAGACGTGAGAATAATGAACCGAGTACTTTACATTGGGTTTTTAATGGTGTTTCATGCTTTGTTTTTTTGGCGTCTCAAAGGAATGAGTTTTGATTTGGTATTTGATTGATTGTTTGTTGCCATTGACAAAGAGTTTGTTCGATTTTGGGGGTGGGGGTGTTGCGGCGTTGAACCCATTACATATGCGTACTTGTAAGTCATCATCACCATGGTCGCCCTATCCCAGAGGATCCCTAGTTGTTCCATAGCTGAATGTTGGATCCCTAGTTGCTCCATATCTGAATGTATGTGCGAGCGGCAATATGTGTGTGCTTGACAAGTACATGTTGTTGCCTTGAAGATTGAAGGTGAGATTTGATTTGTAATTTTTGTTTTTATTCTTAAAGAAGACGATTGATGTTAGAGATTACAAATTCTAAAAGTTGATCATAAGATACGAAGTACGAGGTTGACTTAGATTATCTGCCACATAAATGTCCAAACTAACACAAAGCAAGTGAAGCGAGTATGTGAATTGTTTGCCTAATTTGAATGGAAGAGAATTGACAGAAACGCTATCGCTAGTAAGGAATGGAACGGAATAACCCAGAAGTACGAGGGCTACTATTGTAATAGCCCTACTTACCTACTTAATGCTACTGCTTTATCCTAATCCCGAGGGTGGTTGCTTCATTGCGAGTTTGCGACGGCACTGGTCTGGTGTCGCCGCCGTGCGATGAAAACCAAAACACCCACATCCACCTCTTAAACCCTCCATACAACCCGCCGTTATGCTGTTGCGCGCGGGCGCGCTCTCTTCATCTCTCTCCAGAGCCTCACCCCTCATCTCTCTCATCAGCAGAGCCCCCTCCCTACTCCTCTACACCACCAACCTCACAGCCCGCCCCCAACCCCCTTCAAAATCCTTCAATGCAACCACCCAATTGCCCAATTGCCCCTCCATGACCAAACTAACCCACGCATGCGCCGCCGCAGCCCTAATTCGAGACTCATCACCACCTCCACGCTCCAACAAGGCCAACAAGCGGTTCCGGCGCGACTCGCCTGAAGGGCTGCTTCGCAGGAGCCTCGACATGTGCTCCAAGCACGGTAATCTTATCGAAGCCCTTCGGTTATACGATGACTCTCGTGTTAACAAGATTCCGCTCAGCCTGCACCATTATAACGTGTTGTTATACATTTGCTCTTCCGCAAGTAGTGGGGACTGGGAAGGGACGGAGTCGGGTGATTTGCTGGGGCTGGGTCTGGAGAGGGGTTTTGAGATATTTAAGCAGATGAGTGTGGACAGAGTTGCGCCGAATGAGGCGACATTTACTAGCGCGGCGCGACTGGCTGCTGGTAAAGAGGATCCGGAAATGGCTCTTGATTTGGTGAAGCAGATGAAGGGGTGTGGGATACCGCCCAAGTTGAGGTCGTATGGGCCTGCGTTGTTTGGGTTTTGCAAGAAGGGGATGGCGGATAAGGCGTACGAAGTTGATGCCCACATGGTTGCATCCGGGGTTATGCCGGAGGAGAATGAGCTTTCGGCTCTTTTGAGGCTTAGTGCTGAGGCGAAGAGGTTGGATAAAGTCTATGAGATTATGCACCGGTTGAGAGCCAATGTGCGACAGGTATCCAAGGAGACTGCCAAGATTGTGGAGGACTGGTTTATGTCGGAAAGTGCTGCGGGAGTTGGGGAGGAGAATTGGGATGTTGATAAGGTGAGGGAAGGGGTTTTGAAGGGAGGAGGTGGGTGGCATGGACAAGGGTGGTTAGGGAGTGGAAAATGGAAAGTGGTCAGGACCGAGATGGATGAGAAAGGCGTGTGCCTCTCTTGTAACGAAAAGCTTGTTTGTATCGATATAGACCCCAGAGAAACTGAAAATTTTGCTACTTCTTTGACCACATTGGCTTGCCAAAGGGAGGTTCAGGCCAACTTTACGCAATTTCAGGTATGACTAAATCTGTTTACAGTTATGCAAGTTTTGGAGAGACACGTTCCTATGAACTGCATACGCGTGGAGAGAATTAGCATTTTGTTTCACTTGTAAAAGTTATATATCTTAAGTCATTACCTGCTCAAAGATTATGTTTAATTAAACTGAACACTATAAATTACCATTCAACAGAGGTTATTGGTGAATTAGAGCAGTTAGGGTGGGCCGTTGGTGAAGACATGAACCTCCACAGCTCAGGTGGGGGCAATCTGAGTCAGATACTCAGATATATTCGGACATGAAACCGGTTAGCACAAGGAATTTAGGTAAACAGGCTGTGGATCGGACGTGCTAATCTTTAACCTAGATTGTGCGATGCTTTTTGAGTAATGCACCATAGTACACTATACTTGTAGTTCCTTGATTCCACTTTTTTCTGGGAAAAAAGGAAAGAAAAGATGAACAAATTTATTAAAGCACGACTAAAGTATGCTGCAATAGCTTGAATTAGATGAGCAATGGGTGCCCTGATATTGGCTTGCTTGGATGGCACCCACTCCTCAGTTGTCTAGCTGGTTGCTGTAAGTATGGATGGCTAGCAATGTTAGGTTAGCACGTGGTATCCGAGTTTGCTTCAGCACTTCAGCTCCTATGTAACTACAATACTGTTGCTTGTAGGCCCCTCCCTAACAATACTTTGTCCATATTGCTGTTGCAAGTAAAAATTTAGGCATTTGTGAAATGTTATTTCTTGTAGGTGGATGGAAGTGATAAATCTAGTTGTAAATTGTAATGCTGTTGTCTGTCACTGTCGATGGTCGATATATGCCATCTTTGTATGCTTCACCAACTGTTATCGTAAAAGATTGCCACTATGGTTTACTGACTAATTTAGAAGGTGCACTCATCCAGGAGTGGCTTCAGCGGAATGGTCCTTTTGATGCAGTAATAGATGGTGCAAATGTTGGGCTTATCAACCAACAGCACTTCAGCTTTTTCCAGGTAACGAGGATCTTTCTGTTGTTCTTCTTCTTGAAAAATAGATCAGCTTTCATTATCCGAAAGAATGCAATGGAATCAGACAAACAAGGGGCTTTCCACAGTAATAGTCACCCAAACAAGAAAGTTATACACAGTTATACAGCATCTTTCTGTTGTTGATAGTAAAATGAAAGCTGATGGACACAATTACAAGCTTTTTGTGGGGATCATCCCTTGAGTTGTTCAATGCATAATAAGGGTTAAAATTGACTCCCTTTTCTTGTAGCTCAATTATGTTGTGAAGCAGTTACGTCAAATGAGTCCTTCGAAGAGATTACCTCTGGTTGTTTTGCATAGAAGCCGTATAAATAACGGTCCTGCTCTGACTCCTAGAAATAAGAAGTTGTTAGAGGATTGGAAAAAGTCTGGTTCGCTTTATGCTACTCCAGCAGGTTCAAATGATGACTGGTAAGACTCATTTTCTTTGCAGAGTTGAGTTATACGTACTTGCCAATGCCCATGTTTTTTCAACCCGATTCTTGTGATTTTTATGCCCTGCTAATGTTTTTGCAAAAGCCACCATTTTTGCAAATAATTTCGGTTCTAACCTTCTCTATGTGGCCGCTCATTTACATGGTAATGTGGAATACACAGAAGATATGGGAGAAAGGGATGAAGGAAAAGAGGGAGAAAGGAGAGAGACGAGATACACAAGCCCTTTGGCTATTTGTCTGTAACAGATGATCCCAAACTGCCGAACTTCAGTGATTACTCTCTATCTATAGGGACCACGAAAGTACATAAGCGACTAAAAAACAACCAACTACATTAGAGGACGTCAATCACCAAACTTCCTAATAATTAAATTCCTACTAAGGGCATTTTGGATGAAGAAAGCGTTCGTTCTCGACAAACCTGGTCTTTACTTGAGGCTTCCTAAATTTATCAACCACGTTGAGCCAAAATATTTCCTTTAACTTAATACGCATGTTGCAATCAAACAAAACTCTAGAAACAGTTCTTCACTATGTCCAATTTGCTCTTTTCCTATAAGTAATGATAGGATGTCACTATTCTTCTATATTTCACCCCTATTTTTTGGGTAAAGTAACTTCTCTACTTCTTGCAGCTTGCCTTTGACAAATCATGTTCCCCCTGTTATGAACAGGTACTGGTTATACGCTGCTGTGAGTTGCAAGTGTTTGCTGGTGACAAATGATGAGATGAGGGACCACTTGTTCCAACTGCTAGGGACAAGCTTTTTCCCTAGATGGAAAGAAAAGCATCAGGTAATTCTTTTGCTCGTTTTGAATTAAATGTTGTTTCCCTATCTGAGAGGTTTATATATCAAGATTTATGTGTGCTATATTTAAGCTTACATTAGTTGCATAGCTTTTTGGTTGGCTTGTTTGGAGCTCATCCTGAGTATATACAAGCCTAATCTTTTCATCGTCACATGTTGAATTGCGTCATTAAAGCAAACAGGGGAATTCGCTTTTTATTTTTTTATTTTTTATGTAATCAATATAAGGTTTCTACCTATTTGTTTACTTGGCTCTTTTCCTGAGATGGTTGCCAAAGTATCAAGCGATTCATTGGAGTGAGATATTTCTGCGTTTGAGGTATTATGCGGAACCTGGCAAAACTGTTGGACTTCGAAGAAATGTGGACTTCAAAGTCCTTTTAGAGTGAGGAGAACACTTTAGAGTACTGCTGGATGTGATTTCGGTTAATTAGGTGTCTGCTGTTACATCTTTTTTTTTTCTGAAGAAAAAAAATAAAGAAATAGGAACCAAAGTTTCAAATCTGCTTATCTCCCTTTTTCCAAGTAACTTATTAGGTGACGATCTGCTAAGAACAGGATGCAAGATGACAAGAAATAGCTGCTTTTGTTCCAACTACTAACAGAAACACAGTTCTGAAACCTTATACTAACTGGCTTAGGAAATCTGAAGACGTACTTCATGGTTTCAGCACATGCTTCCATCTGCCACAGTAGTTAGAATATAGGAGCATCATAATGAACCACAAGCCCGTCAAGTAAAGATCGAGAAGTGGATGAGCTTTTGAGCCTATGGATGACAAGACAAAGACTTGACTGTAGAACTGGAGCACTCTATTGTAAGTGTCTAACCAATCTTATCCTCTCTTGGAGAAATCAAAAATAAAAAGGAAGGATCGCTAACCATCATTGATTTTTGAACAACTAGCATTTTGACATTCTCTCAATGTCATTCACCTCTTTTGTGCTAGATTTCTGCAGAAGGTAATTGACACTTCCACCGTGTGGTTGGTAGACACAGTACAATTGAAAGTGGCTGGCAAGATTTTGCTGATATCTGTTCTTTCTTTGTTTTGGATTGTTCTTTAATTTACTTTAAGATGATGTTCTTTTAAACTGAGTACTGTTGTCAGCCTTAGAGAAGGCAAAGCAAACTGAGGCATGGGCAGGGTCAGTAAAATTTTCCCGCAAAAGGATTTCTCATCATTTCTTGTCTTGCTGTTATTTGGCAGGTTCGATTGACAGTGTCAAGGAATGGGCCGAAGTTCCACATGCCTCCACCATATTCAATTGTTATTCAGGCTAGTCAATTTGGCCTTTTTTTTCTTTTCTTCCATGGGGACCATTTTGTTTAGTATCTGAATGTGGTATGATTGTGCTGGAATGCAAATGCAGGAGTCTGAACAGGGTAGTTGGCACGTACCAACTGTCACTGGCGATGACCTTGAGACCCCGAGGGAATGGATCTGTGCCACGAGGACCCGAGATCCATCTTCACATCTCTGCTAAACAGGACGAATACACACTTCTAAAATAGATGGGCGGGAGGAGTGAGGACTGTGATCTACGGTAGCTGTGTAGTAGAGACCTTATTAGGAAATTTGTTGTGTTGTAGAGGCCTCAAGAATCTAATTCCTTGCACCATCTTCTCTCTAGCTTTGTGAGATATGATCAGAGGTTAGAAAGTAGTGAAAAGGAGGATTTTCCGAGGAATTTTGTCGAGAAGTTTCCAAAATATGGGCATTATTTATCCAAGAAGGCAAGGTAAAGGATTTCGTTGTAAGGGTACTGGGTGTGAATCTCAAGAAGAGAAGTCATGCTGAGGCTCTCTGCTGTGTCTGTGGGCAAGACAATGCAACAATGTACCGCGCCCTCCGAGATTGCTGCTCCAAAGACAAGTCTGGGCGTTGGGAACTCTATATGTTTGTGCACTTGGAAGAAAGACTGGTGGATGGCTGCTTTAATGAAACTAAATTCGGAAGATTACGGTTTCTTCCAAATGCTTTGCTCGTATTATTATGGGGAGCAGGAATGATGCCTCGTTCAGTTGGTTATTTAACTCTCTAGCTTTTTCATCAGCTGTTCTTTTGACAGAGTGCAGATGTCACATGCACGGCATCTGCTTTATCCTTCGCCTTATTTAAACTTTCTGTCGAATTTTTTTTACAAAATCTGACAGGGTTAATCATGTCCAAGATGAGCAACACAGGAAAAAGACATAATCTTGTTTTGAAAATTGAAAAAAATAGGAGTGTTTGGTCAAATTTAAAAAGTGATTTTTGAAACACTTTAATTTTTTTTTTAAACCTCCATCACAACTCACCTGCCGCCGGTAGCCACCACCCACCGCCGCCCGGTAACCACCGATAGCCACCTCTGGCCTCCGGCAGCCACCACCGGACGGCGGTTGGCCACCACCGCCGCCCGACAGCCACCTCCGGCCGCCGACAACCACCACCGGGCGGCAGCCACCTCTGGCCACCACCGCCGGCAGTTACCTCCGGCAGCCACTGCAGCCCGACAGCCACCTCCGGCCGCAGGCAACCACCACCGGGCGGCTAGTGGCCTCCGGCCACCACCGCTGGCAGCCACTACCGGCGACAACCACCACCGGCCACCACCACCGTCGACCACCGCTACGCCCCACCATCGCCACCGCAAACTACCTAATTACCAAACACAAAAAAAAAAATTAAAAAAAAAGGGTTATCAAACACCCATTTGTTTTTGTAAAAAAAAATAAATTAAGTTGCTCTTTAAAAATTGCTCTTTAAAAACTGAAGACCAAAAAAAGCTCTGTCAAACAGAGCCATAATCTTGCAAGAAAACAAAACCAAAACATCCTCCTCCTTTTCATTTCACTGCTCCCTGACAGCGGGCTCCACCATGATTACCACCTCCTCTAGCTCAATGTTTATACCTGTCTTCTTCTCGTTATGGAGCGCTAATCTGGTGTCGTTTTTCAGTTGAACGCTTTCAGGACACGAAGATCTGTATGTATTTGGTCTTAAATCGAAGGTAAATTTGCTTTTGACTTTGGTGATTCTAGATGTCAACTCTCGTCAAACTTGTTTGGGATATAGCTTCAAAGCCTTTGATCAAGTAATACTTCAACGATTTTTAAAGCATAAAGATTTGAAGAAAGTTAGAATGTAGTTTTAAGATCAAGCTGTTTCAGCCGTTAGATCGTGACCAATCTGGAAATTGAATTAGAGAATCTTATCACATGGTTTTTTGTATAAAAATCACAGTCTTGTAAGTTGATGAATTGAATTTGGTGCGATTGTTTCTTGTCCTATAGTTTAGGCAGGAAAATTTCCTGTATAGGCTCGAATCTCATCTACATGGGAAAATGGCTGGTTGCGCTGTTCTTGAATTGCCATTTAGGGCAAGCTCGGGGGCAGGGGTGTGCCTCCCACAAGGCTGAATTTGTCGTTCTCAGCGAAGTGGAAGGCAGAGTCGAGGATGGGGTTCTTTTGAGTCGGGTTGCGAGTTGGGCTGTCGAATGTATTGCAGGCTCAGTCGGCGATCTAAACGGGCTTGTCCATGCAGCAGAAAGGTGCAATTGGGCATGCTGGCGACCTTTCTGTAGTAGTGAAAGTGGCTGTGGTTCTTAATTCTAGAGGATTGTTTGGTTGCATATTTAATTTGTATCCTATCTTGCCCCTTTCAAATGGTCATGTGCTTAGCACATTGTTTATTTTGTTGACAATTTTAAATTTTAACACAAAAAGCGAACAAAAGCTTTGAAATACCGTCGAAAGAGTAAGTAGCACAAATTGACACCTCACTTAATAGCAAATCACCTCTCAAAAATATGGCACTTATTGCAATCAAAGAACAACCCCCTCTCCTCGCCCCACCCACCCCCCCCCCCCACCCCACCCAAAATTGGCTATTATTCAGGAAAGCTGGAAGATAGCTAGAAACTCGTATATAATAATAATTAATAATTTTTTATTTAATGATGCTAAAAATATATGGCTGAAAATTATCACTGAAAGTGTTAAAAAAATTACTAACACACATTGATCACCTAGGAATAGTAATGGGGCGAGTCAGATGCGGATCTTATAAAATTCGTACCCTCCTCGGGAGTTCCTGTACACCTCTTCGCCCTGCCCCGCCCCACCATCGGGTCAAGCGATAAGAATACTATCCCTGACCCTGCGGACTTTAGAAAATCCGACCCCGCCTAATCTTCTTTACATTAGATGGGTTTTTCAATACTCTCAGGCCAAAACCAAACTCCAGAGTTAAAGAAGACTAGTCGAGGATAATAAATCAGAGCTTTATACCAATCCAAGAACCCGAAAAACCATGGACGTATTAGAGCTCACAAAGGATCTCGAAGATGAGAAAATGGCATGGATGATGACATCAATGATTAAGAAAATTGCAAACCCTAAATTCAGATGAAACACCCAGTAAATCCATAGGAAAATTCAGGTGGTCAGAAGCATAAAGTAGAGATCCCGAAAGTGCCTTACCCAGAGAGTTGCGGTGCTAATGGTGGAGGTGGTGATGACGGTGAATGGTGGATGATTAAGTGGTAGTGATGGTGGACTCTCAGGTGGTCGTGATGGTGGAGGTGGACGGTTAGGTGGAGGTGGTCCATAGGTGACGATACGAGAGAGAGGAGGCGCTGAGCGATGCGGCAGGAAGACATATTGAGAGAAGAGAGAGCAGCGCCGATGTAGGGTTTCTTTGAGTATTTATATCACCGGATGGATGGCCGTGATTACATAGTAATTTAGGGTTAGGATTTAATTAAAATTGGTGGGGTCACGTCACGGGACGGATTGGATACTGGGACAGATTAGACATAATACCAAACTCGATCTGTACACTTTACGGGTTAAAAAATTTAACATCATATCCGACCTATAAATCGGTCAAAGTAAAAAAAAATTCAAATAGGATTGAGGCGGGTTCGTCAGGTACGGATGAAATTGCCATCCGTACTATCACCCCCACCCCGCCTCACCAATCAATATTTAGGTGATGCCCATAGAACTGCAAGTCTAAATTTTATTTTCATACTTGCCCTCACCGATTCCTGTTTTGGCACTTTCAAATTACGGATGAATATTTTTTGACGTGATGCCCATAGGAGTGCTAGTCTAAAGTTTATTTTCATACCTTACCTCACCGATTCCTGTTTTGGCACTTTCAACTGCTTTTCCCCTAAACTTTCATATTCATGCTCACCAACTGTTTGATAGAATTTTGAGGGCCAATTTTACGATGTATGCATTTCCTAGGACAGTGTGTGGCGACGCAATCCAAAAACAATAATGCGTATGCGGTGTCCTCCAGTTATGGTTGCTACCATATGAAAAATTGAACTCCACAGATTTCTTCGAGTTATCTAATTTGGCGGATGAATGAACTGGTTTACCACTATTCTGAGAGTAGGGCATACGACTTAAGTGCAGGTGTGCAGCTTTTCTGATATCTGTGCGAATGGGGGAGCTGTTGAAGAATCACGCATTTGCAGCCCACGCGATCGCTGCTGCAGGGTCTCTCACGTTAAGCATCACGCTCACTTACCCTCTTGATACCGTGAAAACCCTTATACAGGTTTGAATTCTGATACCAATCTTGGTCCTTTACACGTGCACAAACGAATTTCTGTTGAGCTGAATGGCGAGTTAAATATGTTGTTTTCAGAAGGCATAACGGTTTGTTGTGGTAAATATGTTGTTTTCAGAAGGCCTAACGGTATGTTGTGGTTGAGTGATTAACAGGTTGGATCTGGTTCTAGTAAACAATTAACTACGGCACAGGTTGTTGATAGAGTTCGAACTCTATCTGGATATTCAGGTGACTGCGTCAATTTCTCGGCTCTCTCAGTTCTTCCATTAGTATTGATGAGTCACTTTTGTTTAAAACCCATGGAGCTACCATTAAACATTTTTTGGATGTGCATTCCACCTCTCTCTCCCCCACCCGCCCCCACGCGTGACCTCCAGTAGTGGCCACTACTTCCTTTCCTATTAACTAACGGAATGTTCTTAAGAGTCACAAAACTGAAAACCCCCTTTTTTGGTTTAAGTTGCATATGGCATTGGCCAGTATTAGTTTAATGTCTTCACATATGTATACCATTATGCATTTTGTGTCCACTTCATTTCTTCTGTGACTGCCTACAAGATTTCACTCTCAGAGATAGCCTAAATAGGTCTTCTCTTCATCAACTGCAGGTTTGTACAGTGGCTTTGGGTGTTTGGCATTTGGGAGGATTTTAGGTGTGGGAACTCGCTTTGGTACATATGAAATCCTGACAGCTTTTTGCAAAGGTTTATTCTTCATCTTTTATGCACTCATTTGAGTATGAAAGTTTCCGTGACCTTTTTTTCTTGTTATTGATAGTTTTTGTTGTCCATTGTCTGTTTCCTACTCCATACTTATGTGCTAGGGCTGGGGGTTGGGCAGGATTACTGTCAGTTAGAATGCTTAAATCCGATGGGAAGTGTAAAGCTTGAAATAGAATGTATTCAGCTTGTTGATGCATTCCTCGTTGATAATTTGGGAGCGTAGAAAGACTACCGTGACGAATAAGACCAAAAAACGATGTGCCAAAGATAAAAATATAGAACAGTGAACCTAACAATGCAGATTTATAGGCTTGCGTTGTGGGGATGTAATTGTTCCCACTTGACATTATCCATCTCCATATGTTTTATTTAACCTCAATTTTTTTTTCTCTCATTATTGACGACTACCATGCAGTCCGACATTGCCCCACAATTGAACCATGAAAATTGCAACTGATTAATCCCAACCGGTATTGTCGTTTGAAGCATGTGATTTAGTTACAAGGGAAAATAATAGTTAAGCTGGATTAGACTCTCTTTGTGTTTAACTTCATCTTGAAGCAAGAAATTTAGCATTTTTTGTCTACAAATATTTTCATAGAGTAATATAAAATATTTCTAAATAGTTAAAGAGTTTCTCTATTCTTCTTTGACAGGCAGAAGTGTCTGTGCGAGTTCTCTGTATTGTCCTTTCTTGGGTAAACTTTAAAGTTGTTGCTACAGCCTCGATCAATTACAGGGGGTCTGTCCAAGAGTTAAGGGGAGGTTTCTAGTTAGTTTGTATGGAGTAAAGAATATTGAGAAAACTTTTTATTGTAATAGTCTGTAGGAAATCAAAGGTAAAGGTGAGAAGAGTCGAAACTTGTAGCAGGTGTAATTGTTATTTAAATTACAACTGTGTTGCAATATTGATAGGTGATATATATTCGTCTTTGATTCTTGGCATCAGTGTTAGTATCATTAACTATTTCCCCCAAAGTCCTGGCCTTAGTAGACTTTGAATTATGGCTGACAAGTTCAAAGTTATCTACATGATAACTTCCAATCAAGGGCGAAATCTCTTTTACATTCCACACAACTACTAATTGAAGATTGTGATGAATTCCAGATAGAGACTCTCTGGCAAGGGTCATAAACCAGAAATAACTGGCTGTCAGATAGTCTATGAAACCAGTAATGATCAGACGAATCTTTTAAAGAATGTAAACTAAGTGTTATAACGATATGCACTTTGGCAAATATGATCACATTTCGTTGCAGGTAGCTATTGCATACATTAGAGCCCTTTTAGCTAGTGGGAACCATGCCAACTGGATACTCCAGACCACCCTTTCCGTGCCTATGTCCTTGGTCGTGTGTGCATATGTTCGTGCATGTACACCCTTCATACGTCTCGAAGACTGACAGTTGCTCTTCTTTTTCTTCTTCCTTTACGTTTACACAGGCACACACACGCACACACAGAGTTACATAAATGAGAATATCTGTTGTCAATGAATGGTCCAATCTGTCTGGACAATCCAATATTTTGCACACAACACTTATCTAGTTCTTACGCATACTTTTCTGCAGATGGTCGAGAAGATGATCGTGTGTATGTGTCCGAGGCCCTCATGGCAGGAGTTGCAGCTGGTTTTCTGGAATCACTGTCAAGTTCTCCGTTTGAACTTATGAAAACTCGTGCACAGGTGGCTTCTGCTTCTCATATTTTGAACTCTACACCTGTTAAAGAAAAAAGCGTTGTTTCACCTTCAATTGCAAGATTACTACGCGGATATTCGCCAGACATGAAGGCACTGAACCATTCTGCTGGTCTATTATCTACCCTGACCAAATATCCGAATATGATTGATGCCCTTAAAGAGTACCCCTGGATGATGACTGGGTCTGGGAGGGCACCATCTGTTTCCAATGTTAGAAGGACCTCAGATATCATATCTTTGGAGGGATGGAGTGCTTTATGGAGAGGTCTCCGTTCAGGTGTCGTACGGGATTCCATTTTTGGCGGTATATTCTTTTCAAGCTGGCAGTTTCTCCACCGAGCAATGCTTGAATGGAAGGCAGTTAATATGGACCCTCGTCCCAGGTTTTTCATCCGTCGTTTATTTGCTTTTATGTTCTTTATATCCACTTTTTTGTTTCCTCTTCCCTGTTCCTGGACTCTGCTATGTCATCTTCGAGTGATCAGACAAAAGGGGAGAAAGTTTTGATAACTGTTGCATATATATCCCATGTGCAAGTAAAAGGTACTGGATAAAGATACTTATTGGTCTCCTATGCAAATTCGTCCAGATTGTCTTCCTTATTTCAATCATCTTCTCCACTAGCTTCTATGTGACTCTTTCGCGTTAATGAAGTCCAGAACTATCACGTGTTACAATCTTAGAGAAATTGTGACTAAATATTGGAAAAAGGTTGCTTCCATGCTTTCTTCATGTAATACTACAACTCTGTCACTATAGGGTTACAAGGTGTGATTTTGTGGCATAAATTTTCTTGTAGTTGAAACCATTATTTAGTTTTTGACCACTTTCTTAATTGTCATTGCTGATATGGGCTACATCAGGTTGTTCTAAACCACCATTTATTCGTGCTTTACGTGAACCACTTTTTGTTTCCTTTCCCTCTTTTAAATGCAAGTTTTTTGCTCTTATTCAGGTTTGATGAAGAAATTGGTCCATTGTCTCCTTTATATGTTAGTCTTGCAGCTGGGTTTTCAGGCTCAATTGCTGCTGCTGCTTCCCATTGTTTTGATACTGCCAGAACTCGCTCTCAGTGCATCGTGCTACCTAAGGTATCTTGTTAGTTAAAGAGAGTGGATGGATTATATGTTCTTCTGATGATGAAAATTCCATCATTTGATTGCCCTTCTGTGGACTGCATTGCTGCAGTATATATCCATGGAGAGGAGGCTTCTCAAATGGACACTACCAGGAAAGAGGTTCGAAAGACTTACAGGGATCCACCCAACAGATAGGAATATACTGTTCCGTGGCATTGGGTTGAGGATGGCTCGCAGTGGAATTGCATCAATTATGTTAGTAGGCGGTTACTTTTGGGCTGTAGATCACCTCGTTTCAAGATGAATGTTTGCATTTTTTTCGATGAACTTTGTATCATCTTGTCATTGAATTTTATGCCACGCATGCAAATTGTATGGGTTTCCACTTTTGAGGTGAGAAACCTAGGTTAACTGTAGCACTAATTAAGGTTTACAATATCTTTCTAGACCTCAGGATTTGTTTATACTCTCAAAAAGGCCTTTATACGCCATTAGTAAAAGAGGTGGACTCGATTGATAAAGGAGGCGGGACGGGTTTTCAGCAAGAAAACAAGTGTTGAATGAATGTGAAGATTGTTTTTGTTTTTCTTTATCGATAATGGATTTCATCAATGACTATGCTCTTTAATATCTTTAAAGTTGCCTGAATATTTCCAGCCACTGCTGAAATAAGAATGCTGCAAATTTTAATGTAACACGTCTATTTTGCTTAAAATGCCCAAGGGTTGTGTGAAATTAAGTGCAATTTTCAACGTTATGATGCTCAAATCTGCTATCAACAAAAATTACCAATAATCCGTGCAAGAACACAGTCCATTCTCAAAGTGATGGAAACGTTTACGATCCCTTATGGTTATTTTTCGTCTATATATTTTGGAAATAAGTTTCATAGAAGAGTGACAATCATCACAGATTCGAAGGTTCTTCACTATCCGAAGTGGAACTTGAGGACTTGCACTGATCAACCCGAAGGCAACTGCAACTTTCTCACTATGATAGTGCAATGCGGTTTCCTTGTTTTTGTCATCCATTTTGAGGTACACTTGGGTAGTGTCTGGCCTATATCCCACCAAACTCAGTTGGTAAGCCATTTCTTCCAACATCATATGGATCTCATCAGCTCTTGGATGAGAACCATCTTCCACAAGGAACTCATGAATCACGCCCTCAAGTTCTATCCAACTACATCCGGGGTCTTTCCTTATGTCCATCTCCTTCATCATCAACCTCACCTTAGAAACTGCCCGCCAGTTCCCCGTTGAGGCGTGCATATTCGATAGAGCCACGTAAGATCCACTATCGTCAGGGGCCATCTCCATTAAAAGTTGCGCCACGCATTTGCCCATCTCAACGTTACCGTGCATCTTACAAGCACCCAACAACGCCTTCAATATCGCGTCGTCAGGTTTGACAGGCATATTACGTATAGTCTCTTCTGCCTCGTTCAAGAGTCCCGCTCGGCCTAACAGATCAACCATGCATCCATAATGTTCTATCCTAGGCTCTAAGCCAACTACTCTAATCATGTGCTCGAAAATCGATCTACCCTCTTGCACTAAACCGGCGTGACTACATGCAGTCAAGACAGTTATGTAGGTTACTTCACTAGGTTCAACTCCTGCCTGTCCCATCTTCGAAAAGAAATCAACAGCATCCTTGCCTCGGCCGTGCATGGCAAGGCCCCCGAGTATAGCATTCCAAGTGATCACATTCTTTTGAGATAAGCTCTCAAAGATTTGAAGTGCCTCGTCAATGCTCCCACACTTCGAATACATATCAACCAAGGCAGAACCTAGCACCTCATCGATTCCAATCCCATTTCTCTCAGCGTACAAATGCACCCACTTACCCAACTCGAGAGCACCAAGTCGCGAAATCGCTGGAAGGACACTAACCAACGTGACATAATTCGGACGCGTGTCAATCATCTGCATATCCCTGAACAGCTCTATCGCCTCTTTAAACAGACCATTTTGTGCATACCCAGAAATCATCGAGTTCCACGACACCACACTTCTCTGCGGCATTTCATCAAACAGTTCCCTTGCCAATCTGAAATCCCCGTCTCTAACAAACCCATCAACCATCACATTCCACAAAACGGTACCACCCATCTGGGTTTTCCTCTCCAGATTCACCTTGTTCGAATTGAACAGAACATGAGCATACTCCATGGCACTACACATGACATACATTCTGACAAGATTACTCAGAACAAACTCGTCATCCTCCAAACCAATCTTCACAACCATCCCATGGACTTGCTTCCCTTCCTCGACCCGACCCGTTCGGGCACACGCCTTGAGCACGGACGGGAACGTAAACCTATTGGGTTCCACAAGCTCGTCGACAAGCATAACACGAAAAACAACCAAGGCCTGAAATGGGTCGTCGTCGTTTTGGTCGTCGCTTTCGGAGAGGGCTCTGATGATGGTGTTCCAAGAAAAGCAATTGGGTGGATCCATCTGGTCGAAGATGTGGCGGGCGTAGCGAAGATTGCGGTAGTAGAGTGCGGAGAAGCGGAGGAGCTCGGCGGCGGCGAGGGGGTCGCGAATGCGGCCGGTTTTGATGAACTTAGCGTGGACCTGGGACAGGTCTTTTAGGGTTTTGCATGGTTTGAGGTCGGGGAAGAAGGTTGAAGGGTGCAGGGAGATGGTGTCTATGGGTTTGTGACCTGTGGAATTCATGGGATTGGTGGTGCAGGGTGCAGAGTCTCGTCTCGCCATGAAGATAAAGATGGGACATGATGCCTTGAAGGGATAATATCACCTTTAGTCCGTCAACTTATTCCCATGTTTATTTAAAACACTTCCCCAAAACTTATTTTTGCTTAGATAATCTTTACACTTTGCTTTGTCCATAAATTGGTGCATCAGTCACCTTGACATGATCGCATGCGGTCACATTTTAAGGGCATTTATGTCTAGTCATAAAAACTAAACCATCTTGGAGGGATATTGAGCACGTAGGGCTCATGTGGCCACATTTGGGCAGGTGGTATAAGAGCTCTGCAACAAGAGAAGGTGACGGAGGAGGAAAACTAGCTCGAGGAAGGGAGAAATTGAGCATAATGATTTGCCACTGCTAAAGAAGGAGTAAGATTGTAACTTCCTCGACGTATGGTAACCTTGCTAGGAGATTTTCTTAGTTGCATCAAGTACGCGGTGAATATATTCGGACATTTACTACTTCAATTGCTAGAACCTTAGTTTTTGTGATTGTTGTTGTTATGGAAAAAATTATGGAGAAAAGATGTGTTTTTGCAAGATGATGGAGGTTGTGGATATTTCACCTAGTTAGATTCACCAAGGTGTGAGAGTTCAGGTTTTTATTTTCAGGTTTAATGAGATATATGTCAAAAGGTTGGAGGGAAAATGGCCATGCAAAGGAATATGGTGATGATGGCTTGGGATATGGTTGTACTTCCCGTCAGACAAGAAATGGCCTCAGAAATGTGATGGGCACATTGCCTTTTTTGATTGGGAATGGAGACATGGGACCAATTTAGATACGGAACAAAATACAAAGATTATTTTAACAAAAATAGAAGTTCATGGAACCGTAATTATCCCATGGTGTTGCAAACTCCCATCTTATACTAAAATGTATGATAACATTTTAACCTTTTAGGAACACATGGGCATACTTTTCCGACACTTGATAACTCAGTCACACTTGAAAAAATGTCCGCGTAGTCAAGGAGACATGAAACAACAATTCAATGAAAAGGTAGTAAAGCGATAATCATATAGATTTTCAAAAAATTTTGATGGTGCTTACTTGTAATTATACTCTCTATTAAGTTCTGGTGATATCTGAGAGTAGGAAAATATTGGAATCACGAAAAATTCTGAAGTAGCAAATCTTCTTTGTAATAGTAAGATTTAATCGGAAAAGTAACCAATCCCTAGAGAGTGGTCAATAAGTAGGACATTACGAAACATGTGTGCTTATAATAACAAGAATCTTTCATGCATATGTCAAAATCTTTCATGGTCTCGAATCAATGGACGATAACATTCATGATTGTCGGCTTAAAAGCGGGTCCTCGAGACTGTCAGAAAATTATCTCATATCCAATGATTTAAAAAAACTCACCACCAGCACATCAGCACCGACCATCGACAAAAACAACAGCTAAGTTGGAGAATGCTATTGCAAGTTCCGCGATGCATCAAATCAGCAACAAAGAATTTATTAGTAATTTTTTTTCCTAGAACTAACCAGTTCCACGAGGAAGAAATAAGAATACCGAAGATAAGATTCGAGCCATAGAATTTCTCGATTCTTGACAGAAGGTAGGCCTTCTTTCAACTTGGAACCGAGCTCGGACTAATGATTCGATGGACAAGTCTTGTCTGAATCCAATTCAAAACTTCTTTAAAGAATACTGACAGCACAAAGGCCCATTTAATCTGAGGCCTTTGCGCAGTCCGTATTCGGTTTTTGGACACTTCAGTAGTTTAAGTTACACTTTGTAGTTTGTACCAAAACACTTTTTACGGGATTGAAATCTTCAAAGCAAAAAGCGTCACTGAATGTGTTTTTGTCGCTGCAAAGTTTGGCAATAGGCTTCTCATGTTCAGGGGGGCGATGACTCCTATTTACTACTCTTTCTGTTTAAACGGATATTGCCTATTTTTGTTGAATAAATTTAGTGCATGTAAACAATGATTCTGCTCGTTATATTTATACTAGCTAGAAGGATTGCTAATATTTCAACGGAACGTGAAAATTATTTTTTTTTTAAAAGAATGCATTACACATAAATTATTAATTTCATAACGACACATTGAGCCGATATTTGATGGTAGAAATTTCAGACGAAGGCTCGTAACATGGAGTTCTGATTCTTTACATCGCGGAGGGGAAAAGTATCTCCATGTCCAGTATAAATATTTACATTCTACTGGCTAGTATTAGATTAGCCGACAGATAATAACAAAATAAAACTTGGGTAGAGTTGAGACAACCAGTTCACTTTCAACTTTGTCAACACGAGCCATAAGTGGCGTCTCCAATTGGGACAAAGCACAAGCTCTCCCAATTTCCCTCGTGAACACCATTTTTGTGTATCATAATTCAGTTCCCTTGTACTTTATGAAATGTTCCAGGAAGGTGGTGTTGACTTAGGTTGGGCCTTCTGTTTGACCTTTGTGAGATGGGAACCACGGTGCAGTTAGCACAACTAGCTTCACTCAAAAGTTACATGTTGCCCCCCAACAATGATTCAATCCTTCCTTATTAGTTTACCTCTTGCCTGCCTATGCATAACTACCAATATATCCTACATAAGCAAGCAAAAAGGGCAGGGAAAGCTTCATTGCCAACACCTCTCTCAATCATAAAAAAGAGAACCAAAACTTTATGAACAAGTTGAGATTGGTCCATTGAGGGGGGCATGTCTTGTGTAATCATATTGGCTTCCAATTTTACTTGGCATTTCCAAGCAAAGTCCAAATCAAATCATAATACACACACACACACACACACATTTGTGTACTTATATTTGTTGTCGGGGGTGAGGTGCCTTTGGCCACAATGAAACTGCTCAAGATTGCACTTACTACCTTACACATGTGCCATGCCCATAATATGCATGTTTCTCCCTTGTGCATGTGATGTTTGTATTTGTATGGGTGAGATGATTAGTGTGGTCGGTGCTAACGAGCTAATTAATCAACGTAATTAATATATATTACCTCACATATAGTGGACACCCATTGAATTTTTTGGATCTCTACTCCCTTGAAATTTGGAAATTATCACCAAGGCTTAAGTTTCATTAACCATTTCCCTTAAAAAATGTAGTTTAGTGAGTAAAGTTTTACCCGTAATTTTTTTTTTATATTTTTCCGAGAACTCCCTTGAGCTTCTATGCAGTTGCCGAGCAGTCTAGGTGGAAATTTTTCGGGATTTTTTTTTATTTATCAAAAGAAGACGTTCTTTTTCTCCTGTTTCATCTTTGATGTGCCCGAATGCATCACTCGGCTTACTCTTTCGCATACCCTTTTATCTCATCTTTGTGAGGAAATGCCTCTATTGGAAGATCACCCGTATAAGATGCTAGCTATTATTTGAAATGTGCACGGGATATTGATTAGCTTGTATCACATGAACTGGAAAAGTTTGAAGCTACTAAAAATCTGAGTTTCAATATGTTGCATGCATAGGTTTAAGGAAAGGAGATCCAAATTCACTCGTATATGAACCCTCAAAGTAACATCACTATTATTTAGGAATGAGGTCGACCCATACCACACCTTTGCCCCTCAAAAAATAAAAAATTATTAATGATAGAAGTTAAAAAGAGACATGGGAAAATGTTTTTCTAATACCAGAAGTAATGGTAATAGCGCCATCTAAATTGTTTAGTATGTCAGATCATGCATTGCTTTGTGGTTCAAAAGTTGCAGCCGACTACCCAATGATACACACAATCAATGGTGTTGATCTCAAGATTATAATTCACCTCCCCTTTTTCTCCACTTTAATTTAGCATCAAATCATACTGCTGTAGCTTTTTCAAGATTGCATTGGACATTTGTTTCTGTGCATCTTTTCATTTTATTGGATTCTCTATTTAAAAGTTAGCGTACATGAAATACAACGTAATTAACATCTGACCTCATGAACAACGTAGGATATATCTTTTTTACAATGGTATCGAGCCAGTTTTACCATTTGTTGTTGATGTGGTGTATAGCTTAGTGTCCCCAACACGATCGACTATTAGTTTCTTTATTCCGTAATTGTAAGCCTTTTGGTTTGTGTATATATTATACCTAGAACAAATCTTGTTTAGTATTTGAATTTATGATTGCTTGGCTTGACATTGTGGATGTGTTTAGGATCTCATCCTCTTCTATTCCTAATAATAGTAAGTCCCAAGTAACGAAAACATGTCAAGATAGATAAAGATTATCTGTATTGCTAAGGTAGGTGTGCAGCTTATGCCAAAGCAATGTGCATGTCGAGCTGATCTAGCCACTTAAAACCGTAACTTTACATTGCTTTGGTAAAAAGTGTGGAAGTGTGTCACCAAGGCTAGCCTAAAGAAAAATTCACTTGTACAACATATAGTTACAATGGCGTTGATTACGATCCTCGTAAATGTAATGCCCCAAGCCTAAAACAAATAATTTAAAATATGGAATACCCTTTTAGTGGCATTTCATTAAAAATCTGATATTCTTTTAGTGGCAATTAATGAATTAAGCTCATGAGTATAATATTAAAGAAAGGATTAACATGCTTTTAAGTAGGTTTTCAACTTGAGTTTATCATGATTTACTTTGATTTGTGATCGGCTCAAATAAACAAAGTAAATAAAATAATTGGTAAAGGAATTTATAATGAAGATCTTGTGAACGAGGCTACGGTTGTCACTATAAAGACAAGCACAAGGGGAAAAAATTGTTGTTAAGGTAATTGTTCTTGAATTTTTTCCGTTGGATTCCTGGTTTCGTAGTTTATGTTTCAATATCGTACTTTCGGAACTTGATTTTAAAATTTTAAATGTAACTCATCATGATCATGATTTACATTATATCTTGTGTACTCTCTATCTCATAACTAATTTCACTATCCCAAATCGCTGCGTAAATACTAGGTCTTTTTCTTAAGGAACTTTTGGGATGTGATTAATAGTGGTACTCTCCGAATTATTTTTTGAAGATTTTAATATAGCTTTATGATAGTGTGGAGAGGCTTGAAGTTAAACCTAAATGTATTTATCAGTTTGGTGGGTTCTTATTACCTAGTTTGGGTCGATATAATTGACTACATTAAGATTTGCTTGTGCTCAGATGAGTTATCTTATTGATATACATATGATATTTTGATCTAGGTTGGACTGAGGAACCTATTTAAGATATTGTTTTTGTGCAATTTGAGGTAAGGAAAAACTCTTGTTTATTTTAAATATTAGTTTCATTATTGTTGATTGCTCTGTATATTCACTTTGATATTGTTTGTACTCTTGGAAGAATTGTCATGTGCTTACATGATTTCTGTTATAATCAGACCAGCAAATGATTTATTAGCCTCTTAGAAACAATTGTTTGGGCACTTTGAGCTCACCCCCATTCCATCCCCACCCCGCCTCTTCCTCCCTACAGGTTAGCAGAGATTTTAAGCTGGTCATTCATTGAACTTATTTAGGGCATGCTCAGGAGGTTCAAGAGTTTATTTTTTTGTTTTTCTAGTCTAGTAGATAGTTGTAGTTGTGAATTTTATAATCCCGATTTGAAAAGTTAGGTTAGGAATTTGTTCGGTTGAATATTTTCATTTAGCTGATATAGAAGAATACTAACTAGTTGCTCCGTGCTTTGCCGTCTTAATGGATAGTTAGTGACGTTGAAGGGTCCTTTGGGGTTCGAAGTGTTACAAAACATCCCATAATGTTTGGATAGAAGAATAAATAAAGAAGCCTAACTTTAGCGACATTTTACTACCAAAATTGCAAAAATCAAATTCTGTCTTCCCTCTAAAATCATAACCCTAGACCATGAAGCAACTTAATGGGTTTATGTGTACAAGTCCCAAATGATATTATTGAGGATCACATTGTGTGGTTCTCCAAAAGAAAAGGATCAAACATTAGACCCGATTAATGATACCAGGTCATATCGTTATCATTATTACGATAAAATACCGAAAACCAACAGTAATTCACAAATCACATAACTTAGAGCCAAGTTTTAACCCAGGGCAACTGGGAGCCCTGTTGACTTGCAAAGTAGCCCACGTGTGGAGGGTGTGGTGTGTGGGGGTTGCTTCCATCAGACTGACTCAATAATTTCGTCAGCAACTATACACAAACAGAAATAAAAAAAAAAATTAAATGGTTCCTTAACTGAGTAACACAAGGCGACTGCCGTATACCCATGAAAGTGAAAAAAGTTTCAAAAAGCCAAAAAGGCTTCTTAGTCCTTAGTACTACTAGTAGTATAATAATAATATAGCAAGAAATACTCAAATGCTTCCAACATAAAGC
Source organism: Escallonia herrerae (assembly GCA_033070095.1). Taxonomy (NCBI): domain Eukaryota; kingdom Viridiplantae; phylum Streptophyta; class Magnoliopsida; order Escalloniales; family Escalloniaceae; genus Escallonia; species Escallonia herrerae. The sequence goes on from JAVXUP010001513.1 coordinate 37,377, forward strand.
CCACAGTGCCCATCGGCTCCACACCCTTCTTTTACTTTCCATTATCTCCCATCTATCCGTGCACGTTAGAATCTCTCCAAAGGCGGCTCGAAGGCTACCACCATTTCATCTGTCAAGATCTTTTGATGGACAGCAGTTTTACCAAGCGCAGACTCAGAAGTAACAAATTCTGTGAGATGTTGATCAGATTGTTAAGTGGCGTATGTTCTAGTCATAGCTACATTCCATGGCACAAATGGTCCTCCATCATTATCCGAAACAAACATGTGCATGTTCATTTGTTACAACATTCTGCTGGCAACAAATGTCTGAGAAATCCTACAAATATAGTAAGTAGACCATTAACATCATAAGTTGAGATCCTAAGTTGATGGATCTAATTTGGCAAACTAATTTCGTCGAGATCATCTAATGACAAGAAAACTTCGTCCATGCATGAAAGCTCTGTCCCATCGTCACCATCGTCGTAGCTGTGCTCGTAAACCCTACATACCACCCATTTACTAGAATCCTGAAAAACCATCCCGTAAAAGAAAAAAAAAGCTTAAAAGTGCGCTCTGATTTGATGTTAGAACTGCAATAAATAAATGTTCTTGTACTTACGCTCTTACTAGAATGTCCTCTTCTTTTGGATGATCTGCTGGTCGAACCAGCATCTGAAGGCCTGTATTCCTCCATAATCCAGTTTGTTTTTACACCTTCAGGAGATTCACCTATGTAGAACACATAATATTTCTTCATTCCAACACTTTTGCCAGCATTGGTGGTTATCGGTTCCTCCACACCCAATGGGTTCCAGTACCCGTTGCTCGTGACTCGGTTTTGCGCCCGCCTACTGTAGAAGTACCACTTGTTACCTTCCGCCATGGCTTTACCTGCATGCTCTCATAAACTTCTACATCAGTACCGCGTGTATGCAGATACAAAAGTGAGTCTTACTCTATGTCAACAGGTCACCTAAGGCCTTGACATGGCTCAACTCAACAAAGTCTTGGGTCATCAGCTTCTAAATTTTTTTAGGACTGGAGAATAAAGAATGAGGTACATACCACCTAAGTCCCATGGATCATATGAATAGAGATCAAGATCAGGGATGACATCGGGATGGCAAGGCAAGAGGGAGGCCTTGCGTTGAAGGAAATGGACGACAAGCTCTTCATCTGTCGGGTAGAACCGAAACCCGGGCGGGAGTTTGACATTGTTATCACCCATGTGAAGAGGAAGGAGAAAAAAAGTGAGATAGAAAGAAGGAGGAGGAGGAAAAATAATGCAAGAGTTTGGGGCAGACTATATGATGATGATGGAATTGGGAATGGTACTGTCATAATGGAAGGTAAGATGATAACATTTATAGTGTGTTGGGGTGGGGGGGGGGGGGGGGGAGAGTGAGAGAAGAGGGGGAGATGGACTGACGTGAGATAGAAGTTGTGTTGTGATCACCATTCGAGTTTTGATATTTAAGTGTTGGTGGGGGTCTGGTGGTGCTCCAAAGCGGCTGGGCAAGCACAACGGAACATTTAGATGCCTTCAACGGGATCTGTCATTGTTGAATTGAATTAAGGCGAATTATGTATAATATATGCATATTAGATACATATTGTTTGTTGATGTTTGAAAACTCATTCTTTTCAAATATTTTAAGTTGAATCTGCTACTAAAATGAGCGCGCTTTAATTTGATAATTACACGCATGAAACACCATAATACATGTTTATGCGGAGCTCTCACTCTTCTTCAAATACCCATTTTTATCCCAAAAGATTTATGCAATTTGTCTCTATGGTTGTGAATTTTAACATTTGAAGACGTGGGTCATCATCACACTTCATGCTGATATCATCAGCATCTTGATCCACGTGTCATGATGCCAATGGGCTAGTTTAATTTGTGGACCATAGACAATCTTGCCCATCTAAAGACCCACCTCTTTGGAGGGACCAAAACCAAAGAATTCTCACAACCTAATTACTAGGTATGACAGTTTAGCACTTTTAAGTTTGTAGTATGAGCTAGCCACTCAATTTGGATAAGTATCCATGGAAATGAGTTGATTTTGTGAACTTAATCACTTACCCCAATTTGGCCAATCTGCTATATCTGGGATTTGACAAAATCCCTATTGCAAATGGATTTAACAGGAACAAAATGTTATACAAACCACATCCTTGCATATGTTTCGACTAATCTGATACGTATCCATTCTGGTCAGCAGCCCATTGATGCTCTCAAACCTGATCCTTACAACCACGTATGTACAAAAAGCTGGTACCCCAAGATAATCTTGCCCATGCCAGCCATTTGTACAAAGTTGGGTTATTTAGGAAGGCACAGATTTTCACATTCAATCAAAGCTTGTATGTATAGCATAAATGGCAAACCCATTGTGGGGATGCATGACGAGAAAAGGACTAGAAAGTTGAAACAAGGACAGTGACCTCATCGTATTAGCCAAGTCCTTTGTGGCCTTTCGCCTTTTCATTGGAAAACAACAGGTGGATTGCAAGCCACAGAAGTACCTGAGAGTTCCTCAGTCCTCAGTCATGGGCACTCCAAGGTCCAAACACACTACACTCGAATGTCCTCCCCCCATTTTCACAAGAAGGGAAGGACCAATCTTTTCATCTTTTGCTGAAAGCACTTGCTCACAACCGAGCTCATGTTTGGTACAGGTCCACGTCATTGGCCGAACCAAGGGTCCTCTAGTATTCCAAGTCAGCCATAGGATCATTCAGCAGATTTGGTTGGCTGAAAGCCTGAAGCAGAGAGATTCAGACTGTTAACACTGATTAAGTGGTAGGGCTAGGGAGGACAAAGCTATAAGGCCACGTTTAGAATCTAATTAAAGTTACGTAACTTGTCTCGAACTGTAATGGAAAGCCGAAAGCTCAACCACCTGATTCAGTTGAAACTGAGCCAATCGCGATTGACATGTTTTGGTATGGCATCTTTGAACAAGCAAGACGACTGTTTCGAAAAATTGATCTTTAAGGAACCGAGTGCCAACAAGGATTACAAAATCAAGGTCAGTGTCAATCAGCATCTACGATATGAAGCACCAAATTGATGAGAACGTGAATCGCTTCCTGTGTTTTCAAGAGCAGAAGCAATTATTGATTCTTCTGGTGCTTCATCTTTCTACACAAAGATAGGACATTTGAGAATAAAGGAGTTGTGTCCTTATTCGCATAGGCAATTTCAAATAAAGTTGACAACACGATCTAGCTGTCCATCCATCGCGGATGAAAAGACTAGATCACTTTTTTTTTTCAAGTTTTTTCCCATTGTTCGCTTCATTATGGGACTGACGGTAAATTACCGCCCGTCCCATTTTGGGATGGACGACGAACCTCACTTAAAAAGTAAAGGTGATATAGGTCGATCACTGCTGACAACTTAGCTATGTTGCTGACGCGATCATTTTATCACCTTTCTATAGTATCATCATGACAAGAACCCTTGAAGGGTAGCAGACTGTGCACCTAAAACTTATCCCAAGGGTGTACGAAAGAGCCGTGATAGAGATGAAGTGATTTATTTGTGTAGAGACAACGTGGATGACCAAATCACTGCTGACAACTTAGTTAAATTACTAACGCAGTCATTTTATCAGCTCTCTATAAAATTATCGTGGCAAGAACACTTGGAAGTGTTAAGAAAAACTGTGCACCTAAAACTTGTCCCAAGGTTGTACGCAAGAGCCGTAATAGAGATGAAGTAATTTAGTTGTGTAGAGATGAGAAGGGGGGACCGGATCGCCTGCTGTAGCTAGGGTTACAGCAGGAATGCTGTAGCCCCAGCTACAGCCGTTCGATAGAAATAAGTGGGAAATGACGGCACAGATGAAGCCACGTCAAAGATATTTATTCTCAGCCTTTTTCTCTATCCAGCCACACTCTCTCTCTCTCTCTCTATCTGCCGACGCTCTTCAACACCCTCCATTTTTCGGCAACGACACGACGATGGCACATCCACCTTCCGGCGACATGATCTACATCCCTCTCTCTCTTCCGAAAATCGAAGCGACCTCAAATAGTAGCTGTGCAATGGAAAAACCTTCATCCAGCGGCAACGACAGCCGGACGACGCATCTTCTGACACCTCGTGCCTCCCCCACCTTCCGGCGATGCCGATCTATTGTTCTTTTCTCTTCCACCAGAGCAAGTGCCTGAATCAAGCTCAATCACAAAAATTCCAAGAACACCAAATCCATTAAAATTCAGTTCCTTTTGACCGATATATTTCTTTTAGCGACACTTTGTTGGACAAAGAAGCTTTACCGCAATACCAGTGGCCGCAAGGGGCTCGACATAGATGGCTCAAGCTGCCGAAGCAGATAGGGCAACAATCGTCCACGAGAGGGCCATCGTTTGTCTCAACCTTCTTCTCTATAATCACAAGTCTCGTCGAGGTTGTGGGGCTTTCCTGGTGAGCTTCTCTTCTTCGTCGACTCCTCCTTGTCGGGATTTGAGGTTGCAACGGGATTGCCATCTTTCGTGATGGCAACTGGGTCTGTTTGGGTGGAATTAGAGTTTCGATTACGTCTGTTTCTCAATATAATTTGTACACGGCTCAAGATATTCATCTCTCTCTCCTCTTTGTGTGTGGAAATGGCAAATTTGATTCTTTTGTTTCCTGTTTTTTCTATTTTAGACAACAAACCGACAAGTGAAGAGAAAAATGTCGTCGTCGTGTCGTTGCCGGAAAGTTGAGAGAGTTGAGGAGCCGTCGGCAAATGAAGTTGGAGAGAGAGAGAGAGAGAGAGAGAGAGTGGTTGGCTGGAGAGAGAAGAAGCTTGGAATGAATATCTGTTCATGGCTTCATCTGAGCCGTTATTTCCCATTACTTTCGATCGAACGGCTGTAGCTGGGGCTACAGCATGCCTGCTGTAACCCTAGTTACAGCAGGCGATCCGAGTCCAAGAAGGAGGTGACTACATAGTTATGTCATCCCTGTGTGTGTGGACTGTGGTGGGCACTTCTAGTTCTCACTTCTCAGTGGTAAGAAACTCATCTTCAGTCCCACCTCTTCATTATGCGAGCCGATCACTTTTGGCCTCTAACTATTTGGTAAATTTCAATCGTAAAAAGCAATGATAATCTATCAAGTCCAATGATCGATGCTACATAACAGCACGGATGAATTCAGACGGTTCAACTTTTTTTTTCTTTTTCAAAATATCCGTTTTCAATTTTAAGTTTTGTTTAAATTAAGGGTGTTTTTTATTTTGAGTATAGTATCAAGTATCTTTTTCTTATAGCTTTATAAAATTAAGAGGGATTTTGACTTTGTACTACAGTATTCGGCTTCTTTCCGCAAAATATCCTTTTTAAACTTTTGAGTTTGTTAACATTAAGAATGTTTTTGACTTTTAGTTAAAAATCTCCATGAAAGACCATTAAATTTCTGTACACATTAGAAGTTTCGATTTTTTTTTTCTTTTTTCGTACAAGGATCTTTTACTCGCAAAAAATAAAAACTTGCAGACACCGTGTTGTCCAATTTTACAGACAAATAGTATGAATAGAACCAGGGTACCCCGATCTTGAGATTCTGGAAGAGTTTTGATCACGTCTCGTTAGAAAATATCACACCGATAATATCTTTAATAGTTTAATATTTGATAATATCTTTAATGGTCCAATACTACCTACGTAACAATTAAATGTTGCTATTAGGATCACATTAAAAAACTGAAGCCTTGTGGAGCTAAAAGCTATGAGACCACTATCTTTCCTTACCATGTTCGTTGTCCGAAGCCAAGGAGGCAACACGGCAGGCACGTGCGTGTTGGAATGCCGCTGAAACTGGTTCTAAACAAACCTATTCACCAAGTAGCTAGTGGGGAGAGTAAAAGAGGCTAAATGTGTCAAGAACACGACGTGAGTTTTCTTGTCAACCGTATTATATTATTATTATATAAAAAGTTAAAATAGATAACAAGTAAGTTGAGTCATGCTAATCAACTTGCAAATAATTCACACAGGGCATGAAAGCAAAATGACATTATTCATGTCCACAAAAAATTACCATTTCATGTGTAATGCACGTAAAAAGCAAAAAGCTCAGGCTATCCGACAAGAACGAAAGGTCGGTAAAAGGAAGTTGAAATGACAAGGTGTGCAAGGATGTCCCATCTTTTGATAATGAAACTGGGTAGCTAGCTAACTAACCAATGTTTCCTTCCAATATTTGAAGCAAGTGTGCGTTGAGTTGGTATGTCACTTTATCCAGTCATACATAATGAGTCCTGGTATAAAAGATTATCGTGGTAGCTCAAGGTTACAAACCAGTTAAGAAGAAATAATCTTACCATAAGTACAGATTGTACTAGCTGATGTCCAAAGCTGATAAACTTGCAGAAAACAAGATAGTGAATTGAAGGACTCCAACGGTATCATTCAAGCTGCTTGTGAATTTTATTATGTCAAAAGAATTTTCTGGATTCCTCTCAGAAGTTCACAAAAATCTCAAGTTGATTCTAAAATTAAGCGATAACGATAGGATAGTTTACCGAAACCCCTGCCTAAATGGTGTGAACTACATTACCAATAGTTAACATGTTTTCAGTTGCTTAATCTACAGCGGCCTTCCCTGTGACATTGTCCTTGTGAGGGAGCAGAGGTTGACCGTGTGGGAAATTGAGCTCGAAACCCAACTTGCATGTATGCTAATGTCTACCTCTGGGACTACAAGTTGCTTATAAACCCATTGAAGGATGTAATTAAGATAAACCAAAGGGCTTAAGACGGAACTGCAGAGGTGAAGTTGGTCGGTAAAACACTCTATTTATCGCTTAGAAGAGACCGCTCAGGTGCAGTTGGTCAAAGTTCTCATTTCCGATCCAAAATCCCGCCCCAAGCCCTCAAACTAACTGTTCATGGTTTCAAGTGACTTTTAATTATACGAGGAAATATAGTGATTTCGCACGCAAACATCCCTACATATGCTAGTACTAGACTAGATGTGGAACAAAGATCATTCCCCGGAATATGGTTCTATCTGTTTCAAACCAGCTGTAACAAATCACAACATGCTTTTGCAGTGCCGAGAATTTGCCACAAATACCTCGAACTCAAAAAGAATTAAACAAAGAAAAAAAATTCACGTTTCTGGAGTAGTCCATGTGCATTGGAAAACCAAGTGCTATAAGGGACGGAGTAAGCAACCACTACTAGATTTTCTCGAATTTAGTGATCGGGGCTACAAAAGAAGCTCCATTGCCAATATCGATGGTTTCCATGATCAAGTTGACATATTTTTCGTATAGTAGCTATATAGTTGTATATAACAAGTTGATGCATGCACCAGGTTTCCTCATTTAGCAGAACCTGGGTTTGATTCCCTCTCAATCCCACGATTAGATTTCCTGCATTGCATCTTGCTAAGAGCCCTCGCTAAACGGCCATGGAAGCATTTTGCTTCTTTCTGCATCTTCTGTTTCTAGGATTCGTTTGTTCCGAGGTCAGTTTTACATACGAGGGGTTTCACCATGCAAATTTAAGCTTATATGGAGCTGCATACATGCGGTCGGATGGCATACTGGTCATAACAAAAGATTCCACGAAGCTGCTTGGACATGCTTTCTATCCTTCTCCTCTGAGATTCAAAGAAAGCAAACTGAACAACAGATCTTCCGTGGTCACCTTCAGCACCAACTTCGTGTTCTCCATGAAACCACAGTATCCTGAACTCGGAGGTCATGGCCTCGCCTTTGTCCTCTTCTCCACCAAAGAACCAAAGGGCTGTCTCCCAAGTCAGTACTTGGGCCTTCCTAATGATACTAGCAATGCACACTACTCCACAAGAGTACTAGCAATCGAGTTCGATACTGTCCAAAATTTCGAACTCCAGGATATCAATGATAACCATGTTGGGATAGATATATCCAGCTTGACATCTAACATATCTGAACCAGCTGCATTTTATTTGGACAACAGCACCAACAACAATAACTCCATTAGTCTGAAGAGCGGTGACCCATTTCAGGTATGGATTGATTATGACAGCCTGGAGATGGTTATAAATGTTACCATAGCTCCTCTTGCCCTTCAGAGGCCATATCGCCCTCTCATATCCTTCCCCATTGATCTCTCGCCAGTGTTGGATGAGCACATGTATGTAGGCTTCTCTGCTTCCACAGGTTTGCTTGCAGAAGCACATAATCTGCTGGGTTGGAGCTTCAGAATTGGTGGGAGGGCACAAGATTTAGATATTTCTGAGCTCCCCTCTCTTGTGAAGCCAGTGAAGGTAGTGCACAAGAAAGGTTTTGCTCTAGGTATCACCTTAGCTAGTGTAACTCTAGTCTTCTTGTTTATATCTGGTGCCATTCATGTCAAACGTAGGATTGAAACCATGGAGGCCTTGGAAGACTGGGAAGTTGAATATGGAGCTCGTAGATTCAAATATTCTGACCTTGTAGCTGCCACGGGAGGATTTGGAGAGAGAAACCTAATTGGTACTGGCGGATTCGGGAAAGTCTACAAAGGAATAGTCCCTAGCACGGGGCTTGAAGTGGCGATAAAGCGGATTGCTCAGGACTCACGACAGGGGATGAAAGAATTTGTAGCAGAAATAACGAGCATGGGACGGCTTAGACATCGTAATCTGGTACAGTTGCATGGCTGGTGCCGGAGACAAGATGACCTCCTCCTTGTTTACGACTACGTTCCACATGGAAGCCTCGACAACATACTGTTTGACAATCCTCAGCAGAAAAAGAAGATACTAACTTGGGAGCAAAGATACAAAATCCTCATTGGAGTGGCACAGGCATTGCTATACCTTCACGAAGAATGTGAACAACTGGTACTTCATAGAGATGTGAAGCCCAGCAACGTTCTGATAGATGCCGATCTCAATGCTAAGCTCGGAGATTTTGGTCTAGCTAGGATCAACCAGCATGGAATTCACCCGCAGACGACACACGTCGTGGGGACACTGGGGTACCTGGCTCCTGAACTCACCAGGACAGGCAAAGCTACAACTAGCACAGATGTGTACAGTTATGGTGCACTTATGCTAGAGGTAGCTTCTGGCAGGAGACCGATTGAGCCCCAGAAGAATGCCCACGAACTTGTATTGGTAGATTGGGTTAGGGAGCTACACTCGCGAGGAGAAATTGTTCAAGCAATTGATCCCACAATGGATGAGTATAACCCATACGAAGCCAAGCTTGTGCTCGGTCTAGGCTTGCTTTGCTCTCATTCTCATCCTGATTACAGACCAAGTATGAGAAGAACTGTCCAAGTTTTGTTGGGGGATGCCAGCCTTCCTCAGCTACCTCCTGATTTTTACCTAGAAGCTACTGGTGTTGCCACCGAGTACGCCGATTTTTATGCCGATGACTCTGATCCTTCCTGCGCTAAAGCGTCTTCATCCATGGGTACTAATTTCTCAAGCTTTGACAAGAAGGTTTCTAGTATACAGGCTACAAGGGCAACTCCCTAAAGAGTATCCTGATGCTGCGTCTTTTTTGTTGCTAAAAGATGCGTTAATGATACTTTCTTAACCCAAATATTTGCATTGAGTTTTTAAGCAAACGCTCAAATCAGGAGAACTATCGGTATAAACTCTATTCCATTGTATGAATTTCAACATTTTTATACGACATCTAGTTCATTTTATATCTGATTGCAAGATATGTCAAAATATCTTGACAATCACAGCGTTGAGGAAGAGCACATCTTACATAACCAACAATTTCATGGCTGCATATAATGTCTAAGAAGTTTCCATAATCAACAGGGTGCCAAAGCAGTGCTCTAGGATTGTGAACATATCAGTACCATTTAGTGGCTGCCACATGGTTGAATAAGATTTCTGCCTTCATCATAAAACTTCTGTAAGCACCAAAAAATATGGGCATGTTAAATCTGGTGTCTGGTTCCTAGGCAAGCAGAGACTAGAATGGAGAATAATGACCGATCACCGGTCAAACTTGCGCAAAATTCTACCATCAGAACTCAAATAAACCAAACCTCAGCACTAGACCAAAACAAAAGGTATTACGCGACCTACAAAAGCTTCTGAGCGCCGTTTCTGCAAAGAAGCGTGTAAGTAACTTCGATTTGCTTTCGATCGGATAGAGAAAGCCACCCAAAACGGAACAAGTTCTGCTGCTGTTTCTGGGTAAACATCAGTACTTCTCCGGGTAGGGTCAAATTCTTAAGGGGCATACACTTTTCTTTTTGTATTATGAGTAAGAATTCTTATTAAACATAAACATTGGCCAAGCAAAAGAGAAGATATAATTCGTCTACCCAAATCTGAATGTACATTACACTTGACACACTAGATAAAGATTATTATGTGGTCAAGAAGGAAACAACAGGCTTGCAAGATGTGGATCATTACATCCACATTGGTTCCTGTTCATTTTCTTAAGCCTCCAATGACAACCATCCAGCAGTTAAATGTATTTTCTTTACAAAAAATCTCAAGTTGACTCTAAATAATTAGTTTATCACAAGCAACATGTAGTCCAAAAGCCAGACATTAACAAGCAAATTGGGTCTCGAGCTCCATTTCCTACACGGTCAACCTTCCACCCTCATATGAGTATGCCACAGATTTACTATAGAACCACTCAACAATGAAGCAACTAGAAACAAGTCTACTGGAAGTGTAGTTCTTACTCTTAGTGCCAAAGTTTTCACTTCAAGCCCTCAAAATTTACCTTAATTGGGAACTTATTAGGGTCCTTAGTGGCTTTGTGCGAGGAAACTAACGTGAATTCGTAGTTCTGTTCTTGTCTGCTAATAATCATTAACAAATTACAACTTGCTTTCACATCTTCGAGAATTTGTCGCAAGTATACCTCGATATCAGAAAAAGTTACTGTTCCTTCCCTTGTACTGAAGACATGAAAAACATTGTCTACTGGAATGCTCCACGCGCATGGATATGTAGTATTAGAACCACATAGTCAGGGTTAGCATGGGAACAAGGCAAGCAACCATGATTATAGTTTTGGGATGCTAGTTCTAATATAGAAGGGTTTTAGTATTTTGAGCAAGGTACTATAGATTACCTTGAGTTTAGTGATCAGGAGTACAATGGTGAAAATATATTGCCATTATCGATGATTTTCAGGATCAAATTGACATATTTTTGGTACACTCAACACTAACAATTGAGTTGAGATATTTTGATGTCAAGTTGATATTTCTACCTCTTTCAAGCATAAGCAACGTTTACCTTCCTCTGATCTTGGTTGCACACACGTTTCTATCTCTATTAACAGAAGGTGTCCGTAACGTGAATAACCCTCACAACTACGGCCATGAAAGCACTTTGCTTCTTACTGCATGTTCTCTTTCTAAGATTCGTTTGCACTGAGGTCAGTTTCACGTACGAGGGGTTTCACCAAGCAGATATGAGCTTGGACGGAGATGCATACGTGAGGTCTGATGGCATACTGGTCATGACAAGAGATTCACCAAAGCTTCTAGGACATGCTGTGTATCCTTCTCCTCTGAGATTCAAGGACACAAAACTGAATAACAAATCCTCTGTTGTCACCTTCAGCACCAATTTTGTGTTCTCCATCCAACCCCAGTACCCTCAACTCGGAGGCCACGGCCTGGCCTTTGCCCTCTTGTCTACCAAAGAGCCAAAGGGCTGTCTTCCAAATCAGTATTTAGGTCTCCCTAACGATACTAGCAATGCAAAGTACTCTACACGGATGCTAGCAGTTGAGTTTGATACAGTCCAAAATCTGGAGTTCCAAGACATTAACGATAACCACGTCGGAATAGATATATCCAGCTTGATATCTAACATATCCAAGCCAGCAGCTTTTTATGTGGACAATACCACTACAACCAACAACTCCGTTATTCTGAAGAGCGGAGACACATTTCAGGTATGGATTGATTACGACAGCCAGGAGATGCTGATGAATGTTACTATTGCTCCTCTTGTTATTCTGAGGCCATATCAGCCTCTCATATCTTTCCCCATTGACCTGTCATCGGTATTGGATGAGTACATGTATGTGGGCTTCTCTGCTTCCACAGGTTTGCTCGCAGCAGCACATAATGTACTGGGATGGAGCTTCAGAGTTGGTGGAAGGGCAAAAGATTTGGATATCTCTGAGCTACCCTCTCTTCTGAAGCCAGTGAAGGTAGTCCACAGGAAGGGTTTTGCAGTTGGTATCACTTTAGCGAGTGTGATCCTTGTCTTCCTGTTTATTTCTGCTGCTGTTCATGTCACACACAAGATTAGAGATAGGGAAGAGGCCCTAGACGACTGGGAAGTCGAGTATGGAGCTCGTAGATTCAAATACTCGGACCTTGCAGCTGCCACGCGGGGATTTGGAGAGAGGAACCTGATAGGATCAGGAGGATTTGGAAAAGTCTACAAGGGAATAGTCCCTAGCACGGGGCTTGAAGTGGCAATAAAGCGAATAGCACAGGACTCCCGACAGGGGATGAGAGAGTTTGTAGCTGAAATAACGAGCATGGGACGGCTTAGACATCGTAATCTGGTACAGTTACATGGGTGGTGTCGGAGACAAGATGACCTCCTCCTTGTTTACGAGTATATTCCACATGGAAGCCTCGACAATATACTGTTTAACGTTCCTCAGCAGAAAAAGAAGGTACTCACGTGGGAGCAAAGATACAAAATCGTCACTGATGTCGCACAGGCATTGCTATACCTTCACGAAGAATGCGATCAAATGGTAGTTCATAGAGATGTGAAGCCCAGCAATGTTCTGATAGATGCAGATCTCAATGCTAAGCTTGGAGATTTTGGCCTGGCCAGGATCAACCAGCATGGAATTCACCCGCAGACAACGCACATTGTAGGGACACTGGGTTACCTGGCCCCTGAACTCACCAGGACAGGTAAAGCTACAACAAGCACAGATGTGTATAGTTATGGTGCACTTATGCTAGAGGTAGCTTCTGGCAGGAGACCGATTGAGCCCCAGAGGAGTGCCGATGAACTTGTATTGGTTGACTGGGTTAGGGAATTACAGTTGCGAGGAGAAATTGTTCAAGCAATTGATCCCACAATGGATGAGTATAACCCATATGAAGCCGAGCTGGTGCTTAGTCTTGGCCTCCTCTGCTGTCATTCTCATCCTGACCACAGACCTACTATGAGAAGCATTGTGCAGGTTCTATTGGGGGATTCCAGCCTTCCTCGGCTACCTCCTGATTTTCACCAAGAAGCTGCTGGAAAAGTAACAGATTACACGGATATTTATGGAGCTGACTCTGATCCTTCCTGTGGTAAAGCATCTTCATCCAAGAGTACTAGTTTCTCAAGATTTGACAAGAAGATTTTTGGTGAACAGGCCACGAGGGCAACTTTCTAAATGGTTTCAGGATATTAGGTTTGAGTATTGTATTGCGCGTTTAGAGTTGATATTCTTTTTCTGTTTCAAACTCGACTTTTTATTGTTAATAAATTGGGTCAGTAACCTATTATCCGTCCACTAACAGATAATATATATTTGTTAGTCTGAATAATTACAGTTATTTAGATGATATTTATCTCCTAAGTATTTGAGATAAATACAATATTTATTTTTGAGATAAATACATCTTTATCTCCTAAGTGTTTGAGGTAAAGTATGTCTCTAAATACTATCTATATATAAAGGTTAGAGATATCCCAAGAAATCATAAGTCATACAGACAATAAGTCACAAGACTATCATTCTCTCTATAGCACCCTCTCTCTACAGCACCATCTCTAGACCAATCATCAAGCTCTAGGATTTGTTCGTGAACGAAGAACCCGACTCTAGTAGCTGTTTTTGTACCTGCGAAAAAGATCTAACGTGTTGGAGGGCTCGTAACAAGAAGGATCCATCGTCGGAATTTTCGGAGACTTCATACGATATGTTTCTGAACCCACTACGTATTACGTGGTAGCGCATTAATTGTTATTCAACATTGGTATCAGAGCATGATTACTTGTTGATTCGCCTTTAACATGCTATAATAAATTATGTGCATGTTGCGATTTTTTCCGAATACGATATATGAGACCCATTATGAAAAATTCAAAATTTTTGAGCATGTTATTCTGAAAAATAATTATATGTTTTTGTTCTCCTATGGTTGAGGATGAACTACGTAAATTTACGTGATTTTTAGATACATGGTTTGTGAGAAATCACGATTTTATTTTTTAAGAAAATTGTGATTTTTTAAAGTTTTGGGACTCAAATTCGAAGTATTATATTCAGTTTTTATCATGATCGGTTGGTATAATATTTATCTATGTTGCATAAGCTTTCCAACGATATATCGCACGCATTATTTGGCTTAAAAACGAGAGAGATATAGCCTTCGGAAGTTGGCATGCGGCGCGGCGGCTGAAAGATTTAGGGTTTTTCACAAAGAAGATGAACAGTGCAAATACGCGACCACGCGCTCAAGCTGAGTTGCGATGCTCCAGCCAAGCCGCACAACACGCGCCACGCGCTCAGGAGGCGCCGCACGCGCGCCAAGCCACGAACTGCCGCGCACGATCATGCGCCAGACAAGTCTGCATTCACTCCCAGCACGGGCTCCATGCGGCAGCTGCTCCCACGCGCGCGTGTGTCACACGTCCTAATCCAAAAAATTCCCAGACGCTGCCCCACGCGCAAGGCGGCTCGTGGAGGCGCGTGAAGGTGGTTTCTGGAAGTTCTTGACCCCACCATCGGCGAGTGGAGCGTTGTCTTGGCTTCTGAAGTTTTTCTATGGTGTTAAAATTATCTTTATACCCTCTGTGTGTGTCCTGTTTAATTTTTAAACGAATTTTTTTCATAAAAATTAGCTTTAAAATTTTGTTTTATACACATAATTTTTTATTTTATTCCAGAGGGTATATTAGGGATAAATTCACTGTTTGTCAATTTTTAAGAATTTATCTCTCATTTTTTGGCTATTTGTGAGTATTTTTTAGGTACTTTTGTGTTCTCAAAAATACAAATAATGAACAAATATTAATTTTTGTACTTCGTGGGTAGAAATAAATATTTTTGGAGAGCTATATGACATAGATAAATTATGTTTTATTATTTGCCTTGATTAGAGTTATGGTTTAAATATGCTTTTGTTGAGGTATATTTGTTGGGCTTTGGTAAGCCCACCCTTTTCAAACCCAATTTCAAGGCCTCCATGCCCGTTTTCCTTGGAAGGAGAATGTGGCATATTCATCCATTTAATTACCCTTTAACTTGTTATTTGAACATGCTAATTTTAGGTTAAATTGATGGATATTAGATTGACATTCTAAAGAAACTTATGTTTAATGTGTTTACTCTTGTTTTAAGAAAATTCTTTTGAGAATAATGTGTTGTGCGGCATCTCCATTTGTTTTATTGGAATAGTTTGTAGTAGGATTTTCAAAGATGTAGTATTCTATTATTTCCCTGTATATTTCCAGAAAGCCTTGTACGGGGATGTAATTTCGCACGCACATTATTCAAGCCAGAATTGTTCTTAGCATAAGTTATTAGAATGCCAATAGGGCTCAATGGAGTCCTTGCACACTTTGTTGTATGGTGCAATTTTATATTGTTCTAAATTATCATGTGGATAATTTATTATATTGTGGCTTAAATGATGATAAAATTTATTGCAAAAAATTATTTGGAAAATATTTTTCCAACTCACATACATGGGAGATGATTACGAGCTTAGCAATTTTTTGATTTCATGATGTGAGGAAGGATAATATTTTTCATTTGAATTCTTTAAAATAAATAGAAGGATGTATAATTAATGTCTTTTATCTTTGCGCAAACTAATGTAGTGAATAGAATGGCCACCAAGAATGTCATAGCTGATCTCGTTAAGAGTGAGAAAATTAACGGAGATAATTATGACGTTTGGCACAAAAAGATGAAATTCATGCTAAACGAACAAGAGCTCGAGGAGCACTTGACTAAAGAGATGGTCGCGTCCCCTGAGGGGCAACCCCTAAGAGACCACACTGCCTACCAGAAATGGAATCAGAAAGATCGTAGTGCGTGCTACACCTTGTTGAGCAACTTGCAAAATGATCTAATCAGACAGTATGATGAACTTCAACTTGCAAAGCTTTATGGGATCAGCTCAAGTTCTCTTTTGGTGGAACCTCAACTACGCGGCTTCGTAGCCTTGTGATTAAGTTTGAGGAGTACACAAAAGACCCTAAGCATACCATGAGTGAACATCTAAGGGTGATGTCCAATATGATTGGTAAGCTAAGGGATGTTGGTCATGCGCTCACAGATGAGCAGCAAGTCAGAGCTGTCATAAGGTCCCTTCCTGCCTCATGGGCCAATATGAAACAGATATTGACCCACAATGAAAACATCAAGAACTTTTCTGATGTTTCACAGCATGTCATCCTTGAGGCCGAGACTCGAGATGCTGATAAGACCCTTACTTATGTCGCCCAAGAGGGATCGCACAATGCAAATGGCAAGCGTGGAAGACAAAGTAAGAAGGCAAGGCTAGCACTTCTGCTCCAAAGGAAGGAAAAATGAAGAAACACAAGAGAGGAAAACGTGGTGGGAAAAAGAATTTGTCTAAAGTCAAATGCTTCAACTGTCAACAGAAGGACACTTAGCACGTGATTGCACTGAGCTGAAAAAGGTACTTTCAGAATCTCTCTCTCAGTTTTATGTTTCATCACATGTGATGGTTGCTCATTCCCAACCTGTGTGGTTTGTGGATACAGGTGCAACAAAATATGTAGCACGTGATCGAGAGGGGTTCGTAGATTATCATCGGATTCTAGCGGGAAGCAAACATATCTTCATGGGAAACAATAGCTCCGAAGAGGTGCTAGGGGTTGGTTCTTACCAGCTCAAGTTGCGCACTGGGCGCACATTGATTTTTGAGGATGTGCGATATGCACCCACTGTTCGGCTTAATCTACTTTTAGTTACTGCTTTATCAGACAATGGTTTTTCCTTTATTTTTAGGGGTAATAAGTTGGACATCTTTTGGGATGATGTTTTGTTCGGACATGATTTTCTCATGGATAGTCTTTTTCAATTGGATTTAATTGATTATCAGTCCTCTTATTCTTATGTGGTGAATGATAATATTGTGAATGATTCTACCACCTGACATGCAAGACTGGGCCACATAGGCCAAGATAAAATGACTCGTTTGGCTAGAGAAGGCCTTTTGGGCCCACTCGCAAGAGTCAATCTACAAACATATGAGGCTTGTTTGGCCGGTAAAGCATGTAGGAAGCCTTTTGGAAAGGATGTGAGAGCAACTCAGCCACTTGAGCTAGTTGCTCTGACATATGTGGACCTATGAGTGTAAAGGCACGCCATGACGCCTCTTATTTCCTTACACTGATAGATGATTATACGCGATATGGTTACGTGTATCTGATATCTCACCGCTATGAAGCTTTGAATTGTTTCAAACGCTTTGTAGCAGAGGTTGAGAATCAGAAAGGGAAGAGTTTAAAAACTCTTCGTACTGACCGGGGACGCGAATATTTGTCTGATCACTTCAAAAAGTTTTGTGAGGAAAAAGGAATACGCAGGCAACTTAATATTCCTAATACTCCACAACAAAATGGTGTTGCGGAAAGAAGGAATAAAACATTGTTAGACATGGTTAGGTCTATGATGGCCCAAGCAAACCTCCTAATATCTTTTTGGGGGGATGCTCTTTTGACTGCAGCCTATATACTTAATCGAGTGCCTTCACAATCAGTCAAATTCACCCCATATGAGCTTTGGAATGGCCAAAAGCCAAATTTGGATAACTTGCGCCCATGGGGCTCAACAGGTTATGTTCACAGTACTTCTCATAAGTATGGGAAACTATGGCCTATAGCTAAAAAAAGTATCTTCTTGAGGTATTCTGAAAACTCTAAAGGCTATGTGATGTATGGTGAACATCCAAATGGTAGAAATACTGAAATAGAGTCTCGTGATGTCAATTTCATATAGAGTGATTTTCTTAGCATTGGAGACGCAAGTAAGAATCTTGACCTCTATGAGTTAGAGGAAGTTGAAGCCACTTTACCATCTCCAAGCGAAGGTGAGGAATTAGTTCCTCATCCTGTTGTCGCTGAAGATAGTATAAGTGATCTTCAACGTGGTGAGAGCATCCTAGACAGTGGGAGCACACCATCAGGACCATCAGGTCAACAAGATTCTCAACTGCGTAGAGGTGCACGAGGAAGAGTTCCACCTCGTCGTTTGGATTTGACGGTGAAATTCTTGTGTGCACTCCAACTGATAAAAATAAGCTCACTTATATGGAAGAAGCCTTATCTTCACCTGCTAGTAATGAGTGGATGGCTACAATGAAAGATGAGTTGAGCTCAATGGAGAAGAATCAGGTCTGGGAGTTCGTTGACCTTCTGCCAGGACGCAAGACTGTTGGAAACAAGTGAGTTTTAAAAGTCAAGCGCAAGGCAGATGGGTCAATTGACAAGTATAAGGCACGTCTTGTGGCGAAAGGCTATACCCAACAGCGGGGTGTGGACTATGAAGACACATTCTCTCCAGTGGTGAGATTTGCTTCAATTCGCCTGATCCTAGCTATTGTCGCCCAGCAGGATTTAAAACTTTTTCATATGGATCTTAAGACTGTGTTTCTCAATGGAGAACTAGACGAAGAGATTTATATGGCTCAACCTGAGGGTTTTGAAGTCAATGGACATGAGCTCAAAGTTTCCCGGCTCAAACGTTCTATGTATGGTCTCAAACAATCGTCTAGGCAGTGGCACTTTAGGTTTCATCATGCCATTACCTCTATAGGTTTTGAAATGATTGAACAAGACCATTGCGTTAACATAAAACGATCCAAGAAAAATATTCTGATCCTTTCTTTGTATGTGGATGAAATTCTTTTAGCTGGGAATGACATGAGTTCCATTGTCGCCACTAAGCAGTGGTTGTCCTCAACTTTTGAGATGAAGGACATGGGAAAGGCTAATTATGTGCTCGGGTTAAAATCATACATGATCGTCCAAAGAGACTTCTCGGTTTGTTTCAAGAGACATATATCAAGAAGGTCATTGAACGATTCCATATGCATAACTCAAAACCCATAGACATTCCAATGGACAAGGCGTGTACTTTAAGCACAGACCAATGCCCAAAGAATGATGAGGAAAAGAATTGAATGTCCAAAGTGCCTTACACGGCTGCAGTTGGGAGTCTGATGTACGCTATGTTATGTACGCGTCCAGACATCTGTTTTGCCGTTAGAATGGTGAGTCGTTATCAGAGTAATCTTGGACCCGCTCATTGGAATGTAGTGAAGAGGATTCTTCGATACTTACGTGAAACTGCTGATCTCGTCCTGTGTTATCATGGTGGAGACTTGAGATTGAGAGGATACAATGATGCTGATTGGGGCGGTGATAGAGATGAGCGCAGATCCACTTCAGGTTATGCATTCATACTAGAAGGTGGAGCTATCTCTTGGTGCAGTAAGAAACATACTTGCATCGCCCTATCCACAATGGACAAGGCGTGTACTTTAAGCACAGACCAATGCCCAAAGAATGATGAGGAAAAGAATCGAATGTCCAAAGTGCCTTACACGGCTGCAGTTGGGAGTCTGATGTACGCTATGTTATGTATGCGTCCAGACATCTGTTTTGCCGTTGGAATGGTGAGTCGTTATCAGAGTAATCTTGGACCCGCTCATTGGAATATAGTGAAGAGGATTCTTCGATACTTACGTGAAACTGGTGATCTCGTCATGTGTTATCATGGTGGAGACTTGAGATTGAGAGATACAACGATGCTGATTGGGGCGGTGATAGAGATGAGCGCAGATCCACTTCAGGTTATGCATTCATACTAGAAGGTGGAGCTATCTCTTGGTGCAGTAAGAAACATACTTGCATCGCCCTATCCACGATGGAGTCGGAGTATGTTGCTTGTTCAACAGCAATCCAGGAAGTTGTTTGGTTGAGGTCATTCTTACAGGCTCTAGGGGTTACAGCTCATGCAGACGAATCTGTCACTGTTCACTGTGACAATACAGCTACCCTAGATTTTGTAAAGGACCCCAAATATCATGGGAAGGCCAAACACATAGGCCTTCATTATCATTTCATTAGAACTTTAGTTGCGCAAAGAGAGGTGACCATGAAGCATATACCTACTGGCAGAACGGTGGCTGATCCTTTGACCAAGCCTATTGCTAGAGATGTTTTCCTTTCTCACATTAGGAGTATGGGACTACGTAGGGTTTGATATGTTTATGGCATCTTATGTACTTGACATTATTTATTATATTTTCATTCCTTGATTTGAGTTTATTTTGGAATGAATGGATAATCTTTGTGATTACATATACATCCTTATTGAGAGTGTCACCAGGCTTGAATTGACCCACTCACACGGGTAATTCACCTTGGCGCTAAGATAGCGAGCAAGATGAGACATAATTGTCTTAGGCGCCAAGAGGGCGAATAAGATGATATAGCTTGTAAATCAAACATGTCGCCTTAGTTGGAGCTAAGATGAGACCTATAAAAGTAGGTCGATCATAGAGTATCTCCACAACTCTATGTAGCCTGTTTACAGCCGAATGTGAGATTTCAGACAGGCACTATGAGAGTGACTGAGCTGAAAAACTCAGGTTAGGCGCTTGTACAGCGACTAGACCCAGATTCGTATGGCGTATTTTATTATACATTTATGTGACACGCCCTTGCGCCATAGCATGCAAATCATACTGCATGTGCTAAATGCAGACCGACAGTGGGAGTGACGAATGAATCCCTGCTTCGTCACTGTGTGAGCCACTTGGATCGATATATTTTTGATCATATATAGTACCCTTTTCACCTTAGACTATGTCATGAAGAGGATACTCAATGTCGCTACTTTAGCATGTACCCTTGGATCATGGATGATGCGGTCTCGCGGGGCATGTCTAGGAAAGCGGTTGGGTCTAATTGGAATGACATGAGGGCTTTGGGAAGAAAGTTCAATATTACACCATGTTGTGTGATTCATAACCCGGGCGACTTTGTCGATTTTTTTTTCAATATGAGTCATGAATACATAACATATGAGAGGTTTAACACTGTTCACTATGAGGGATTTGAGAGTGTTTAATCTGGTGTAGTTGAACTATCTGGGGTACATACGAGATTTTTTGGAGTGATGTATTGTGTTAGTTTGGTGATAACTTAATACAATACTCCTCAACTGGACATATTTTCTCGTAGGTCGCACGTTCCATTTCCTGTATGAGGAGATGAGTGGACAAGAGATAAGGAGGGATTGCACGATTTACTTGCCCTGTGTGTGGGCGAGTGGGAGCTGTTAATAAATTGGGTCAGTGGACCCATTATCCGCCCACTAACAGATAATATGTATTTGTTAGTCTGGATAATTACAGTTATTTATAAGATATTTATCTCTTAAGTGTTTGAGATAAATACAATATTTATCTCATAGGTGTTTGAGATAAATACATATTTATCTCCTAAGTGTTTGAGGTAAAGTCTATCTCTATATAAAGGTTAGAGATATCTCAAGTAATCATAAGTCATACAGACAATAAGTCACAAGACTATTCCTCTCTCTATAGCACCTCTTTAGACCAATCACCAAGCTCTAGGATTTGGTTCGTGGACGAAGAACTCGACTCTAGTAGCCGTTTTCGTACCTGCGAAAAAGATCTAGCGTGTTGGAGGGCTCGTAACAACAAGGATTCATCGTCGAAATTTTCGGAGACTTCATACGATATGTTTCCAAACCCACTACGTATTACGTAGTATCGCATTAATTGTTATTCAACACTTATACTAGAGAACAAGAATCCCTTCTCAATTCACCTTCACTGACCAAACAACAAATTCTAATAAACCACCTGGCTTACGGTCTTTAAGGAGGGGCATAGAATGTTTCAAGAAACAAATAGGTAGTATGTGTCTTTGCTAGTTGGTCTAACCCTACCCAAGGAAGATACCAGCCTAAGATTCATGATTAGTGTCAAAAGTTTGTACTCGAAACCTTAAACCATATGGCCGATATAGTCTCGGGTAAAGCGGGAACTTACGGTGAACAGAACAAGTCATGGTTAGAAACTTAAATTTCAGCTTGCTCGAGGAGAGATGGCCTCTGTTCAGTCTGGTTCCAACAGCCTTGTTAGCTCTGTTGCTCAAGGCTTAAGCTGTTAACGAGCAAGTATAGTAGAAGAAATCCGAATTATGTTGTATATTTGGAGTAATGAACCTCCCAATTTGAACGAGGACCAGATTTTGCTCTCAACATCAAAATAAGAGATGTCAAATGAAAGTGGTGGATCTCCGTATTAGAGGGGACGCAATCCACCTTACAACACCAAAAGCTTACAATTACAGATGCAGTCCCAAAAGAAAGAAGACCGATAGACTTTAGCACACAAATGCTTTAAGTTGAGAATTCTACTTCAAACAGCATATACCCAGATTGCAGATTCAGAAAGTTGATGAAGTTGAAGCAAAGTGTACGGAAGAGTAACTCTATTTTTCCGACAAAGGTACAAGGTATCCCACTAACCAGTTTTTCTACATTTATGTGACAGGAAGAGATTTGAAGGAATAAGTAACGAATAATCTCATACATTTGTGTACGGAAGAGTAACTCTATTTTTCCGACAAAGGTACAAGGTATCCCATTAACCAGTTTTTCTACATTTATGTGACAGGAAGAGATTTGAAGGAATAAGTAACGAATAATCTCACACATTTGACTGCCATCTGCACTTGAGATGATAGAAGTCATTGTCCCAAAGTTGACACTTCTGTGATGTTTAGACCAAAGTTATTGCTTCAACATGACTGCATTAAGCTGCTCGTGGATCTGTCTGAATTTCTGTTTAAGCCTCTGTATCTGCAGAGCACGTACCATTAAAAGGACCAACATGAGAGAGAATGCCAATCTAAAGTTTAAATAGGTGAAGATATATACGAACGTATACGCTTACGTATTACATATAAAGTTTTACCCGTTTCAGCTCGATTTCCGTTTCTTGCTTGCGCTGACCCAATGAATGCCTCAGAGTGGTGATGTCAAACACATTATCCAACTCGTCTTCAAAAACAGATTCCAAATCCTCTCGAAGGAGTGCAGGCAATTTGTCCACAACTGGCATCAGGAGAAAGCAATTGAACTGCACATAAAGACAGTGGATAAGAATGTGGATGCAGCAGAAGCAACAGAGCTTTCCTCAATCTTCCTTTTCACTGAGCAACAACGTGACATATACCGCGCCAAAGAGGTGCAACTTTTGTTGCATGGCAAAACGTAATAAGAATATTCATAAGTTAAAAAAAATAATAATTAGAAAGCAGAATGCATCTAAAACCAAAAGTATTAATCAGCACTTACCTTAAGTTCTGCAGAAGCCAAAAAGTATTCTCTTATGCCATGGAATATCTGTTGAACCAAAGCATAAACAATCCGTTCAGATGAAGGAGCAAGCCTCCGGTTCCAAAGGGTGCTATCTAAAAGGTCAGCCAGCCTCGTCTCCGTCGTCTGAATACTAGTGCTTGCATCGATGCCTGAGGACAAATGACTGAGTTTTACGTCTGCCCTTGGCTTAACGTCATGCTTATCATTGGCTGATGATTCTTGTGAAAGATTGGCAACAGAGCCGCTACCAATACCAGACTGTTCTGTTCCACCAAACGAATCCAAGAATTGTCGTAATCCAGCTCGATTCTGTAAATTTTAAACGGAATTAAGAGCTATATGAACATAACTAATCAGGCTGCAAACCCATTAGAGGAGGACGGGGAGGACCTTATTGTGGAGGGACCAGGTCACGTAACGAGTGGTGCTTACTAAATCCTCCATGCATCTGGAAACAATCACAGAGATAGAGAGTAAGATGATGGTTCATATCTGACGGGTAAAAAGCCTAAAGAGGCAGACTTACTATCATAAGCACATATACGAGCAGAGTATATGACGACCATAAAACTTCTACAAAAGAAATAACAAATTAAAAAGTGACATGCTTGATGATTATAGTTATAGAGGAACGGACAAGCAAGTAAAAGTGGAAAAGCTTAAACGCTTTTCAGAAACACGAGTCTAGTAACTATAATGTGACGAAATTTTGAGATGAGGGCAATATATACCTTTCCCGGCATGATCTCTCAGTGGTTTCTGCGAAGTTGTTGAAGGCAGATGCGACGCGCCTCAGAAATACTTCATGGCCACTTAGAAACTCACCATCTTTCTGTTCGAAACCATTTAGAAAATGTGCAAAGTTCTCAAGAAAAGGTATGAGCAAACGTTGAAATTTCAGAAATCACGGATAACAATAAGATATATAGATTATCAAGCCAACCATAGCAACATACGTACCTGAAGAAGATGGACAGAGATGGGAAGCAATCTCTTTAGAATGTGTAAGAGTCGGCCTCCTAACTGTACCCAAATATAAGGAATTTTAGTTAAACCCTAGTCACTAGGTATCTATAGAACCAGAAAAAAGGGTGGAGCATAAACTAGTTCAAGGGTTAGAAGAATAGAAAATCAATTAAATATGACCGCAACAACAACTTTGTGATGCTTAACTTGTATTAGTTCATCGATGCAGAAGTAAAATTGCTTCATCCACAAGAAATAAGGATGGCTTCAGCAAAAAGAAGGGTCTGCTCTGTTGATGTGAGTCAATTGTCATTTGTGTTTTTGAGTCAAGGACAAGGGCTCAAGTCTTTGGCAGCACCCACTTAGTGGCATTAATATAAAGATCGCGTGGCTCGTGTTTACCATCAATTTACAAAAGCCTACTCTTTCATTTTTAATTTTCATTTTAAAATGGTCCACTATACCACTTTAAAATCTTTAGGGATGAGGCCAATCAAAATCACCACAGCTTAGGATTAAAAAAAAAGATAGTGATGGGAAGCAAACCCATCTTTTCATCCCCTAAGACTAGCGTCATTCTGAGTTGATGTAGTAAACTTGTAAAAGCAAAATAGTGGAATAGCTTATCACCTGATGAAGAAAAGGTTCAAAGGTATCACGAGCCTTTGCAACAGCAATGACACAAGCTGTCCTACATTTTCAATAAGAACATATGCAGAGATGGTAAAGGTAAATACATGGTAACGAGTACCACAAATTTGAAAAATCTAGAAAGATTTGGACACCTTGAATAGTTTGTTCCATCATGAATATCTTCTACTCCACACGCATTTACAATTTCTTCACGTGTAATTGGAGGGCATTTGATTCCTCCAACAACAAAACGAAATTCAGCCATTGCACGATGATATTGAGCACCTCCATACAAACGCATTCCTGCATTCTGCGCATTGAAGAGAAGAACCTACATATATATTGATCGAACTCCACAAAAATGGATCACAGAAAGCAAAATACGCGACAACCGAATTTTATTCAGCCATAAGGAACCAGCTAAGTGAGTAAGAGAATGAGATCACTGGATTGTGACTAATATTATATCCATATGAGAGTTACAATAAGTCCTAGGAAAAAAGTACAAATTGAGAGGGTCTTCTGGGGCTAACCATGGTGGGTATTCTTTCTACTTAGGGTATTGGTGTGATTCAAGGCTTGAAACGGAGGTTAAAAACTAGACCCTAGAAACCATAACCCCCTCTCTAAGAATATCGGCAAATTGTCAACTCCAAGGACCAGCACTCGGATGTAATGAAACCAAGTCTCAAATACCTAGGATGTATTTGGCGACAAGGATATGGGCTCCGGATAGGGAAAAAAAATCCTATCCGGCGTTTGGCCGCGCATTTAAAGGTTGGATATAGTATCTGTTGGACATGTTTTATCCCACTAGAGTGGGATAATTCTGGGGGGGGGGGGGGTTATAGAATTCATCCTGGTCGGGTTGGAATAAAAAGAATGGGACCCCACCCCAATTTTCTTCCTATTTCCCATCAACGGCATTGCCGCAGCTGCGGAAGGCTCTTCATGTTCCACCTTCTGCCGGCAACTACCTCTCCATGCTCCATCACAGCCTGAAATCCACCGGCCTCACGGCTTCTCAGCCGTCTTCTTCGTCCACCATCTTCATCCTCCCCCTCAACCTCGACCACCAATCTACTCCGATTGCTGGCCTCACGTCCGTCACAGCCTCTCCTCCATATTCTCAGTCCACAGCCTCCATCCTCCCCCTCGACTAATCTTCTCCGTCCAACCCATCTTCTCCGTCCATCGGCGTCTTCTCTACTCTGACTACTGGCCTCACGTTGGCCCATCTTCTTCGGCCTCACGGCCGTCACGGCCTTTCCGCCAATTCTCTGTCCACAACCTCCATCCTCCCGCTCGACTGATCTTCTCAGTCCACCGAAGTCTTCTCCCCGATTGCTTCAGATTTTGAAATTCTTTGTTATATATATATATATATATATATATATATATATATATATATATATATATATATATATATGTGTGTGTGTGTGTGTGTGTGTGTGTGTGTGTGTGAACTGATCTGTTGCTCGCGGGGGCAACTTCGCGATAAGTTGCCCGCGCGATCTGGCTGTCCACGAGGGAGATGTGGACGATCCAGATCTATTTTTGCACTTTTTTTTCGGACGACGGCCAGATCGCATGGACAACTTAGCCCAAGTTGCCCGCGCGAGCAACTGATCAGCTCCCTACACACACAAACACACATATATATATATATATGTAAGGAGCTGACAGTTTCGCGGGCAACTTAGCTAAGTTGCCCACGTGATCTAGCCGTCCATGTGCGATGTGGATAGTCCAGATCCTTTTTTTGTTTTTTTTTAAGTCTGTCTATCACATAATGTAAAAATAGCCTCGAGCAGTACAATACAGTGCTTGTCCGCTACATTATGTAACGGACAAATAAGGCAATAAGTAGTCTTCTCTTTCTTTCTCCGTTCTCTCATTAATGTGTTCTTACTTTTTCTCTTTCTCTCACCACTTTTTGTTTTCTCTCTCATCATCCTCCTCCTCCTCTCTTCTGGAACTCAAGAATGGTAGGTTAGCCATGTTTTCGATGTTTGGATTTTTCATTCAAGCAATAGTGACCAAAAAGGACCACTAGAAAACCTTGCTGACCATCTTGTTGATCAGGTGAACAACAATGCTTGGGCCTTTGCCACAAACTTTGTTTCCGGCAAGTGAAATAAGGATGGATTCCTTTGACAATTGTTTGCAAAAATTCTTCCATTAATGTAACTTCAATTGAAAGAAATTGACGGAGTATTGCACCAAATGTGACTTGATTTACATGGGGTGAATCTACCCAAGTGGCCTCTTGGGCAAAATCATGCTTTTGTCTAAAAAGCACGTACCTTAATATCAATGCCAACAGACATAAGGAAGGAACCAACCACAAGTTCAATGAAGAATAGACGGCACCCGACAGGTTTGCTAGAGTTCAAGCAAATGGCTAATTAATTGTTCCCACAGATTCTACCGAATTTACAATGAAGATACAATTAGAACCAAAAAAAGAACTACTGATATCAGCAATTTGGTTTCAGTTGGAAAGCAGGGCTTTTCTAAGATGGACATAATCCTCGTATTTGGGTTGCCTAATGCTGCAGCATACCCTTCTAACTAGATTCAAGTTCCCTATCAATGTCACACATCTAAGGGGAAATGGTATACTCGAGCATATATATGGGGTTTTACAGAATAACGTTTGGCCGGTGTGGAAAACTTTGCTAAGCCTTGTTTCCATTCTTCATAGCTCTCTCCATCTTCTCCTTCGCTAAAACTTTCTCAATGAGTTTCATATCCTCCAAACCGGGTGATGGTAGTGGACGATTTTTTGAGGATGAGAGAGAGAGAAGAAAGGAGGAGGATGAGAGAGAAAACAAAAAGTGGTGAGAGAGAAAGAGAAAAAGTCAGAACACATTAATGAGAGAATGGAGAGAGAAAGAGAAGACTACTTACTGCCTTATTTGTTCGCTACATAATGTAGCGGACAAGCACTATATTGTACTGCTCAAGGGTATTTTTGTCAAAAAATCGTGCGCTACATTATGTGGCGAACGAACTTAAAAAAACGCTAAAAAAAAAAATCTGGACCGTCCACATCACGTATGGACAATCAGATCGCGCGGGCAACTTAGCCCAAGTTGCCCGCGCAGTTAACAGATCAGCTCCTATATATATATATATATACATACACACACACACACTCTTTGTAAATTGCTTATCTGACGGTATAGCTTGTCCGGCCAGAACCCTTATCCTTATCGCCAAACACAGCCCTAAGGATCAGGGATAAGGGGTCTTGAATGCAAAGATGCAACACTTTCCCTTACCACCAAAGTAATCTACTTATTGTAATGGTCATTGGTGATAAGGGAAACTGTTGCATTCCTTGCATTCAAGCCCTCATCCCTGAACCTTAGGTATTTCAGATTTCATTATATCACTTAATGGCTGGAGACTTCAATGATGAGAGAGAAAATAATTTTTACAAGGGTACACATCTGAAGCCTCATCGGTGCTAATTGGCCATCTGGTTGCCTTAGGCATTTCCCAGGACATTCTCTTTCAATGGTTTTAGGTTTTCTACGCCTATTAGGACTCATGCTTGCAGGAGTAAGCCAAAAGGTAGATTTCTCTTGGCCTCCACACGCTGTCATACTATAAGTAAAGCCCTTGGTGCTTTGGTTCTAGAAGGTTCATGGCCTATCATATTGTTTCTCTGCTAGGATTCTTGTCCACTCAAAATTCCATATAACCAGATAATTATTGATCAGTTCCATTTTCGTGTATGTTCATTTCCAAGGAAACATCTAGACATGTAGACTTGCTCTTAAAGAGTTATTTTGATTTTCTATAAATTTGTCTTCAATGTTGCAACTAGTTTTTCATGACATTTACTTGATTAAAATGCAGATTCAGTCATAACACACACACACACACAGCTAGTAGAAATCTAGCCCGCAGATCATCATCCCGTTGATTATAATTAGTAATTAGGCGCTAGTCTTACATTTTGACCACTGTATTGTCAGCGTTTAGATGCACAGGATTCAAAGATGACTATGCACACATCCAAGCATACTACTAAAACAGGGGTGAGTATAAGGCATGGAACGTCGGAGTGATTCAGATATAGTTTTTATTTTCTTTTTCCTTTCAAATTTCTATCACTCAACACTAAAACACAATCATTTGGTAAACAAAATTTTATGTCCGATTCTGCCTTTTGAACAATCACGTGCCTACTGAGGAATAAGCAGGACATGGAAAGACATCAATTGATTTGGCAGACAATGAACTGGCAAAAAACTTCGATTGCTTACGGGTATTAGCTTGTGCGAGAACTGAAGACCGTCAACGCCAAGGAATGCCCCTCCGTTTACCCTTTCATCTTGAAGTGTTTCTCCTGCAACCAAAGCATGGTGGGTTGTTTAACTAGGTGAAAAATATAGCACAGCTATCATTGGAAATAAAGTAAACAGAACAGTTTTTGGCTAAAAACAGTATGTAGTAGAATAATACGAGAGAAGGGTTCCACAAGTCACTATGATAACTCACCAAATTTATCTGGAGGTGCAACAACTGTCCCTTTCAAAAGAAGAGAAAGCTGAGCAATCAAGAGTGCTTAGTCAAAAGATATTTAAGGGAACAAAAATCATGAATTAGAAAAATAATATATAAAATAAGTAAGTAAAAGCCCATTCCGGCAAAAATCAACTAAGTCACATGAACTTTCATCTTGCTGGTTATAGTCTTCAAAAGAGGAAATGTTGGGCTTGTTTGAAGACCAGTAAAAGATAAGCCTGATGAAATTTAACGCTAACATCCCCACCCCCAACCCCCCCCCCCCCCCCCCGGGCCCAGGGAGGAGAGGGGGGGGGGTTGCATTTTGGTTGAATGGGTTTAAGACTGCAAAAAAAGAAGGAAATGAGACCAAATGTTGATAATTTGGTGAGCAAAATCACATCTCCCCGTAATGAATTACAAAATAAGACTCTTCCAAAATGAACAAGGCCTGATGGGTAGAAAGTTTGAAACCTTAGTCAGGAACAGATCATGGAAAGCTCTTCCTTTCTCCTTCAGTTTTACTTCATCCAAAGTGCTAAGAAAACAATAAAAACAAACGAAATAGAAATGCACAAGTGACTATATTACCCAAAAATGGAAAATAATACATGTGTAACTAAAAACAAAAATAATGAAACAGTGAAAATAAAACACTAAAAGAAAGGCTTCCATTCTTCTCTGGCAGAAGGAAGCAACTAACAGGTACCTCCCCAACCGAACAGTTTTAAACACCATCTAGTTTTATCAATAAAGAGCTCTAACCTGAGTTCCTGGTTTATTTCATTTAGCTTTCTTGTTGTGCTTCGGAACTCTTTCTCAAGAAGTGGAATGATCAACGGAACATTGTCCATATACCTTGCAACAACATAAGTTCCAAATTTGAGTCATAGACACACATTAAGGTTGCACCTACTCTATTTGTTGACATAATAAATGCTATTTACCTTTTCTGCAGCAACTCCTCCAAGAAGAGCCTAAGGCTGCTCACACCTATTCTGCTTCTTTCTTTATTTGATAGTGAACGACCCAACTTGTCCTCCAGAGATGCCACATCTTCCATCTCCCTCAAAGAAATTGCCTACACAAGAAAACCATATAACTAACTTGATAATTCTAGAATAGTTTTGGGAGAACAAAATAAGCTACATACTTTGCATAACACAAATCTAAGACATGTGGACCAAAACACTTTATGGCGCCAACGCAAAGATCACGTACACTTTGAGCAAAGACAGTAGAAGGTAAATCTATCCTTGGTTTCCACGCACTCCCCAGCTTAAACATCTTTCATTAGCATTACTCCCATTATGCAAATTTTGGAATGCGAAATGGTAATTCAGGATTACTAGTTGATGTGCAACGTAACTACATGCGAAAAGGGACAAATACATATATGTGGGGAAACAAACACGAACAATTATTTTGAGACCTCAAGTATAACTGAGCATAATGGTGCTACATAGTCATACACACACAAATTGGTACACATGTACCCCTAATTATGTTTAAAGTAAGGCGGACCCCCATGAAGGAAAGTAAGTATTTCAAGTGTTTAACTGCTTATCACGTCGAAAACAATACTCTTAGCATAATCTTTCATCAGGATTTAATTTATCAGAAAATGATGTAGGGGAAGATTGAGGATTAAAAGAAAAGAACCTGTTTAAACTCATCATTAGATCTGTAAACTGATTCCTGTCCAGAACCAACTCTTCCAGAAGGCACAGATGTGAAAAAGGGAGATTCACCTAACATGAAGCCATCAAGCACACATGCAGGTGGTGAAAGAAAAACTTCCACGTCTGAAGCACGTGCAAACTGAGGTATTTTTGTGTCAAGCTTTGTTGAAACAACTACAGTCCGTGAAAGCTCAGGATCAATCTGCATATGATAAAAATGAAAGTCAGAGATTTGAATGCATCCAACTTCCACAGATACCGTTTCTCCCACAGATAACTTCCTGTTTTTGTCAAGCTACAGTGTTAAGTGAAATTGAAAGTCTCTGCCACTAATCAAATTAAAATGAGGTTTCTAAGAGATTTGTGGAAAGCTACAGTAGACAAGCATTAGAGCACATACTTGCATTACCACCCTCCGTGTAGTCGCATTGCTCCAGTCGTTGCAATCTTCAAGGCATAAAACAATGAACTCTTTATGCTGCATTTTTGCACGCACTAGGGACTCCACTGCACGAGCTTGAGCCTGCCATGCGTTGGGCCACAATATTCACCACACGATGACTGGCGAAGTCTGAAAAATTCATAAATCGTTTATCAACATGAGATCAGACCTGCAAAGCTCGATTTTTACGACCTGGAGCAGGAGCAACAAGTCCCGGTGTATCTATAATGGTGAGGTTTGGACAATATTTGTATTCTACTCGAATTATTATTTCCTTTGCAGAGAATTGACAGGGTTCATGCTCCAATTTCATATTTTCAGCTTCAATGTATACCTACAAAAAGTCACATAAAAGACTAATAAGGTGCTCTATAATGTAAAATCATGAGGCATTTAAGTTTCTCCGCAGCTGGAAGCAAGGTGCAACAATCGCATCGGATATCATAGTTCTATAGAAGAAATTTAAAACCCTTTGCAGCCTTTTTAAATAAAATATCATAAATGCAAAATCCATTCGAAATCATTGAGCTTCTGCGTCATAGCATCGTAAGTACCGGAATATATACCAGTTTTCTTCGTGAAAGGGTACATACAAGTACTACTGCCGTGTTGGATATTTCATTCATTGTATAGACATATAATCATTAGCGAAACTAAGAAAAGTATATAACTATGGTGTCATAACAAATGGATATCACACATAGCTATCAAACGCATCTTTTAGTATTTGTTGCGCGCACACACAAAAAATATGCATTTGATCAGCAGGGAAGAATAACAAAATTGTGCAAAGATGCAAATAACGTATTTGTGCAGAAAAAATCAGCAGGGATAAATAAGTTGTTTGTTCAAGAATAACGTCTTTGGCTTCAAGAATTAACTGTTTTCGTGGGTATGTGTGAAGCTGTATATAGATGAAAGAATTTGATGAAAACTTCTAGCTACAAAGTAAATCAAAGCTAAGAGGACAAGTAAAAGTAAATTGAAAACTTGTGATGAAAATTGAAGACTTAGCAGGAAAGATTCTGCAAATTGTGATGGATATTGTGAGGAAGAGGCTACTGATGCTTTGATTGATATAATAGAACGTAAGTTTTTTTCTACTTATTTTCTATATGGTCAATTTACTATATTATCCAACAAAATTTGTAACTCTTACAGTTTTAAAGGAACCGGTATAAAGAAACATTTTCTCAGCCGGAATCACCGGTACCGGCCAGTACAACCGGTACGGACGGTATTTCGACTGATAGAAAATGTACAGGGATATCGTATCGGTAGAAGGTAAGATTGGTACGTAGTGGCAGGTGTTTCCAGTACTGGAACGACATTGGTTATAATGCATTGTAGTGTATTTACCAAACAGGCAATTACTTAAGGCCCCCGTATGCATTGAAGAATATCCAGCACCGACCTCTTTAGCATAATCCAATGGCAAAATCAAGGATCGAAAGTTTCTTTCATTTCCATCAAAAATGACAAAAAAGTCTCTAGTGAATGTCTCTAGTTCCATTCACTAATATATTTTCAATATGACTCTTTTTTCACTCTTCATCATTCCCTAATGTACTTACTCCGTTTCGTTGGAGTTTTACCTTTGACTTTCTGTGAAGGCCTAGAATAGATGGAGTACATGTAAACATTAAACATAATTACTCTAGCTTAACTTGTCAAACAACACTTGTTCAATCTGTATTAGGAATTCACAAAAAGTCAAAGGAGGGATCCAATGAAATGGAGGGAGTATTTAGATATAGTGGTACTGTTGTGTTTTTTAATCGAATCAACTAAAACAGTATGTTCCACACTTAGATCCACAGATTCAAGTATCATTGGCATCCCACTTCACCAGTAGCTCCCACTCCAAGCTATCTGCAGTTAATGACCCAGATCTCTTTCCAGGAGTTCAATCAAGCTCAGAATGCATAAAACACTGCTTGCTTAGGTACACATGTAACTTTGTGCAGATGCTTAGCCTAAAGTGACTCCAAGAGGTATGAATTACACGCGAACCAAATTATATTCTTGAGATTATGCAAGTTAGCATTGGAAGTTGTATCGCATGGATTTAAATAATCTGCCTCGTATCTCCTTATAATTGTTCAAATCTTGCCTACGTTGATTTTATCAAAGGAATGTTGATATACTCTCTCAGTTTCATAACATTTTACCCCTTTTGACTTTATAGAGATTCCTAGAATAGAATTTGAACATGCAAATATTGACTCTATTACCCGTTTTTGCCCTAGTTTGACTTGTCAATCAATAGTTAATTGATCATTGATTACTTTTTAAGCTCAATTCCAAGTTTAGATCTTCAGATTCTAACCTAGATACTACAAAAAGTCAAGGCGACAAATATTATGGCACAAATAACTAATGACAATCATAACACAAAAAACTTCTCACTTATTTACCTGAATTCGTTGGAGGGATATTTAATTGAACTAAAAAAGTAATTACATATAGTGTAAATATTGTTTGACCAGTCAAACTAGGGCAAAGACAATGAGTAAAGAATCGGTGTTTGTATATTCAAATTCTGAATGAAAATTTTTCAAAAGCCACCCACCATTTTTGGCTAAGCTTGGAGTGTGATTGCTTTCACACACAATTGAACACACATCCCTTGAATTCAAGAGATTTGTGGGAGGTGAAGGCAAAAGAATATTGACTTCACATGATGTGGTTTTATCTGATCCTTCTACTCCTCCTTCTAAGAATCCAAAGGGATTTGGCAGAGTAGCCTCAAGTCTTAGCATTTTAAGAGCTAAAGGTAGTAATACACCGTGAGTTAGCCACGTGGAGATAAAAAGAGCATAAGAAATGTAAAGCTTATGATTGTAGCTCAAATACTAGGGAGTTAAGGGCTTTCCATCTGAGAGAAAAACAGCAATACGTGTTTGGGCATATTTGGGAATTGGCTCAAATGCATAGCTTTTATATTTTCTTGTGCTAATTCTACCTGTAGGGCTTAAATCCCAACAACAATCAATAACGCTCATTACACTAAACAGACACACGCACACTTACCTGGATTTGTTGAAGGGATTTTTCGTGGGAGAGGGAGGGGTCGGAATCGGAGACGAGGTGGCAGAGAGGGGAGTGGGCGTCGGGGTTGTATTTCATGTGGAGGGTGATGGGACGGCGCGTCTTGGTGCCGCCGCCCACGTGGTTGAACTGAAACCCCATCAGCCCCTCCACCAGCGCGCTCTTCCCGTCCGTCTGGTGCCCCACCACCAGCACCGCCGGCGCGTCGAACGGCGTCTCGAACTCCTGCGCCAGCCCGTGCAGCTCATTGTACGCCTCGTACAGCCGCCACTGGCCCTCCCATTCCCCGCCGTTCGCGTGCTCCCCCGGCGATGACGCGTCTTCTCCTTTTGACACCATTTCTCCTCCTCGCTCTATCGACAGAGTGAGCGAACTCGAGTGGTGCTGAGTTCACTTGTGTGTGATCCAAAACTGGGGTCGTGACTTTTTTGGATCTTTTTATGCTTTGTTTTTTTTACTTTCGTTCTTGAAAACATATTAAAAACAAATAATGAATATATTATTACTGTAGTATATTAATGGATAATAATCTCTCCTCTCTTTTATTCTCTGATGATGATGGTATTTTTCTAATTGCTTTATAAGAAAATAATTAATCACCACTTTAATTGGCTTGTACGGGGGTACTATTTTGTACAATTTTTCAAACTTGATGTAATTTACTTTTCTGGATTTGTAGCTTTATCGCGTCATATTTTGGGCATTGAGTAAAATTTACTATGAACAGTTTGATTTGTAGCATAAAGTGTTAGAAATGTATATTATATGAGCAGATTCAAAACGTTACAATTGTTTCTATCTAGTTATATTTTCTACTTTGGGTACAAGATTAAATTCTTTTCCAATTTGAGTATATGTAAAGAAAGGACATCTCATGCTCTCAGCTGTTTAGCGAAGTTCGTGTGCGGCTTATATTGCTCAGAAGTTTATACTTATGATTCAACCTCGTATTCATTTTAAAAAAAAAAAACAACCTTGCTATAGTTCATTTTTCACTCGTTAATTGAACGAAGAGCTTCGATCCTAGTTCATTTTCACTCGTTAATTGAACAAGAGCTTCAATTCGATCATGTTTAAGTGACTCGTAATTATTCTCCAATTCAATGCTAACTTTTTGAATAAGATATTTCACTGGCATTCAAAAAGATTGGATGAATGAAGTTTCTAACCACACAGACAATTAAGCACACACAAAACCGCCCCCATTGTCGTTCATCTATGAGTTAATTTATATCTATCTATCTATACTACTTATAAAAGTGTGGATGTGTGTAAATTATTTTTTGAACAAGAATACCCTTCACATATTTTTGAAACACTCAATTGTCATTTCAAGTACAATTAACATGCCTAAAATCTAGGTTCTTTTAACAAGTCCACCTTTTTCACTTTAATAAAATATAATTAATAGATAGATGTCTCTTCTACTTCTCGTGATACTTTCATTTGATATATGAATTTATTTTAATGTCCTTTACAACTTGATGCTTGGTATAGATTTATATTAATGTCATTTATAACATGATACTTAATGTAGAATAAGATGTGAAACACGTGACTATAACATCTTATATACTAATTTCAACAATTTCTTTTTCTTTTTCTTTTAAATGACCATTAGTTAATAATTATTTTTGCTTACTATAGATGATATCCACTCTCATTTTCTCTTAATAGATAATTGGTTTTGTCTTTTATGTTGGCAATTAAAATTTGGTAATACACTTCATCGAAAAATATAAGGCAAAAAATTGAACATGCTTAAACTTGTCTACTCTCTTGCACTTTGATGTAAGACCTAATGCTGTATGTGGGCGCGCGCGCGTCCGAGAGTGTGCGCGCGCACGTTCGAGAGTGTGCACATGTGTATAGTGGATATGTATAATTTATTTTTAGACACAAATGCCCTTAAACACTTTTACATATTACATCAATACTTTTAAAATATTACCACCTCGGTAATTACTGGCTTATCTCAAACCGCTGTCACGTTCCCTTTTCATGTAATTGACTGTACACCTTCGTACATCTCTTATTATTTAATTATTATAACTTCTTCGTCTCCTCTATGTTAAGTGGCAAAATGATTTTATATCCAAAGTTTGTTTAGAGGTAACTTAATTCTATATTCTTAAGCTTAGTTGCTTAATATAACGAAGGCTAATATTCTTTTTGAGTATGTAAGCTCGAAATGAATGTTGATTTAAAAGTTTATCTAACTTCCAACTCTATAAAGATCAACTCACTAAGTTCTTATAATATTTATAAACTTTGACTTTTATAAGACAAAGCATGGTGATTACAGGGTCTACTTTAGGTGTCAACCTTTACTATACATATCACATTATTATTAGCACCAAGATTCTACTTTCTTTGCTAGGAAAAAATTATTCTACACATAAAATAGTGGGAATCAAGCCTTTGTTTTTCAGGATGGAGCATTTTATTTGATGTTAAATGACTAATATGCAATATGATTGACAGAGATTGTGTCTAAGCTGTTAATAACTTTGAAAACATACCAGTACTAGATACGGAGAGCTATCGAATATGGAGCGAGAGATCCAACCCTCCAAAACAAATTTATTAAGATATTTATTATAAAATTCTGAATATGTAAACATTATTTGACTACGTGTATGGTTTGTATCTTTTATTCTTGTATGTGATGAAGTCACTTTATTGCTTCTATAAATTATGTCTTAGAGGCTTAATCGAAGAGAAAAGTTAATGAAAATTATTGCTAAGAGCTAAAAAAATAGATTATATAAGAAAAAAATCTTTGTGGATTAAAGAAACAAAGAAACATATTCGTAGCCACACAAAAAATAGCATGGCCGAAAATAACCTACAAAGTTACGATTTTGATCATTTGCTGTTGAGAAATTGTCAAGCAATATTTTTTCATTTAAAAACATTGAAGTTATATGTCAATGACTCATTTATAATGAAATAAGAACTGCAGCGTAGTTGAGGCCCTATCCAGATACTTATTCTTATTTTATAAAACTGAACATGTGTTTTCTAAAATTTGCATGACATCGTTATGATTTTTAGCTGTTTTATAAAAGTAAAGCACATTATTATTTCACAAATCTGATACAGCAACCATCCTCCATATTATCATTTGATTATATTCTTACTCCAGAGTTCTATCACGCATCCACTTGAATTTTTGTATACCATCTTCCTCTAATTTAAATGAGAATAACGGCCAATATTCAAATCAAAATCTGCTTGAAAAGTATCGAAATAAAACACACTCAACTCTAGAGAATCATACATGTATAAATGATACGGGTTTGGAGTCAGTTCATGTTAGTAAAGTACTTATTTAAGTACACTTAGAAGATACACGGAAAAATAAACCAAAATTCTTGAAGTAAATGTAGTGAAGAAAAATTTGGCATGTTATAACTTAAGTAGAAAAGTTAACAAAATTAAATAGTATATAAATATTCAAGTTAACTAAAAATGGACATCAAGAGAATCTAAGGTATATACCATTTAGCCTAAAGTGTTCGAGAAATACAACTATCACAATCTTTAATATATGAAACACTTTTAGTATTAACTAGACGTCCAACACTCTAGCTACATTGATACAACATGAATGTATATCTCCATCTCTAATATTGGTGCAATATTATTTTTCGATTGACCAGTAGAACATCGGAGGGGTTATTGAAATAGTTTGGTCACTAAATTTATCTGAAGAGAGTGTAACCCTTAATATCAGCAGGCTGTTATTTCGTGATTTAATAAATTTTGACATTAAATTATTTTTCGATCTTATATGTAATATACATGGTTGAAATATGCTTGTTCCTTGTTTATGAATGTCTTCTATGAGAAAAATATTTTGACTTGCTCTCATATTTTCATATGTCAATTGCTTAGCAATCAATACGTTGAATTGCGTATTTACTTTCTCTATATTTTTTAGTTGATTTTTGTTATGATGTATATTAATTTTTTTAACTATGAATCCTTTAAATATTGACGTTCACGCGCACCGCGCACACGTGTACTCAACTCAACTAATGTATGCAAACATGCTCAAAAAATTCATTCACAATCTGTGGTATTGCACAAAACAAAAGGAAGTGTATCCGTCCACAATGTACAAAAAGGAATGCAACCCTAAACCGGAACCAAGGCCCTATCTCTAAGTAACGCCTCAGCCGCCATCCTCCCTGAAACCAAAGCCCCATCAAACGTAGCACTAGTCTGATAATCACCAGAGACGTACAAGCCCGGTCCAACTCTCGGGTCCTTCATCAAATCCGTGGGCGGGCTTTGGTTCGGCTGTGCAAACCCGATCCTATATGTCCTCAAGTGCCTCCACGACCCGACCATTCCCTCCCCGAACCAACCCGATAGCTCCCTAACGACCTCGGCCGTCAGATCCTCGTCTAAGACATCACCAAAGAGTCCGATCAGAGACACCGACACCAAGGCCTTTCCCGGGGGACCATACGACGGAGCCACATTGGTCGCGAAAAACATATTGTTCACAATGCCTTTACCTGACCCATTCAAGAACAAAACCGGGTCGCGAACCGGTACTTGACTCGAATCCGCAGAGAAATACAAACAAACCGTGCTCCGAACCGGCTTTCCCGGTTTTTTCTCCAGCTTTCCCGCCAAAAGCTTAACTGCTTCGGCTTCTTCAACTGCAACCACCACTCCAAGCTCACTCCTCAAAACGACACCGTCTTTTAACCTGACGTTTGCCGTCGAATCCGATTCGATGTCAATGGAAACCACCTTGGAGTTCAACAATGTAGAATTAGCCGGCAATTTCGCCGCCAGTTGTTGCGGGATGGCGGAAATGCCCTTCGCAGGAAGGGTGTTATCACCGAGAGCGAGGCACTTGAGGACGAAATCAAAGAGTCTCGACGTCGTTTCGAGCTCCGTGTCGAAGAAGATTCCACCAAAGAACGGCCGGAAAAACCTGTCCACGATCGAATCTGAAAAGCCGGACGATCTCAGAAATTCAATCGTGGATACCTCTTTAGCGGCTAAGATGTCACCGTCGGATTTGGTCAAAACCCTAAGTCTGGTCAGACCAATGAGCAATTTGTCGAGAACCGTTCCGATCGGGTTGGTTAGTGTTTGGAGGGAGTCGGAGAAGTGGCGGACGGGGTCGGCTACGGTGTGGAAGCGCCCATCGTAGTAAACCTGAGCTCCGGAGTAGAACTTGCGAAGGTCTAGGGCTTGGTAGTCGAGGAGTTTCTGGGCTTCGGGGTAAGCCGTGATGAAGATCTGGAATCCGCGATCCAACAGGAAGCCTTCGACGGCGTCGGTGCGGACCCGGCCGCCGACGGCGTCGGAGGCTTCCACGAGGAGGAACGGGACGTTCTCGGATCGAAGCCGGGTTGCGGCGGCTAAACCGGCTAAGCCGGCGCCGATGATAATCACTCCAGTTTTTTTGGGCTGGGTAGGGGAGGGATCAGGTGGCGGGGTGTCTACGGAGAGCTGTTGGGCCGCTCGGAAGGTTTTGGGATTGGACCGGGAGGGAGGAGTGAAGGTGGCGGGGTATGAGAAGGGAAGGGAGGGAGTGGTGAGAATGAGAGTCATGGTGATAAGGTTTGGGAGGAGCGTGTAGTAATATCATTCTGGGTTTATCCATTTTGGACAACCAGATTTTGTACTTAAAAAGGTTGTCCACTCATCCATTGCCATGTGTCTGCACTCTGCACTCCTGTTTCAGAATTCTTGTCACTTTAAAAGTTGAAAATTGATGGTTCCGATTCAAATTTGCAATTTTTCATTGTAAATAGATTTGAGCCATAATTTTAACGGACATCTTCTCATTTTTAGTGACGATCCAAAAATATATTTCAATCCAGCAACCGATATCTATATTAAACTCTCATTGATCATTAGGTAAAACTCAATACTTGTTTAATAGCGATCCTACAAATTGGGGACTCAGTCATAAGGTATAAAACAATACGATTATCATGACGATTGCTAATGAGGATCCTTGCTGTAATCACGATTACAGTAGCAGTGCTGTCTCATGTTAATGTATGATTCTCTCTCTCTTCCCTTTCTGTCTGTGAGAGAGGAAGAGATAGAGAACTATACAGCAACATGGGACAGCACCTATGGGACAGCACCCCTGCTGTAACCATGATTACAGCAGGGGATCCTGATCCTCGAATTGTTATATAGGGCGAGAGCTATTACATGGTTTTACAGACCAACAACGACAAATCATATGGGTCAACATACTGGGGTACAAGTATATCAATCTTTGCATTAGGAATGTATCTGTCCAAAACATTGCTGTACATAAAAGCAGAGAAAGTAAGAGGTCTTGTGTGGCCTGTCGATCAGTGTATCTGTGCACGGTTTAAGTTTTTTCTATGAAGAACTAATACTCAAGTATATTTGGTCTATGCCAAGACTGGTAAGAAGTTGAAGCTGGAGAAAATTGGAGAATGGTTCTGAAACAGCAGCAGGATGATAGGTTTTTTACTTTTGGTCTTAACATGTCGAAGATGAAATGTATATTCGGGAGGGGCGATGCCTACTCTGGGCAGAGCTCAGCAAACACTGTCAGCCTTTTTCTTTTACTAGGACCATGTAGAATGCTGCATATGCAAGCATCGACATCTTCCCTTAATGGAGATTTGCCAGTGGTTGAAGCAGAAGGTAAGGCAACCTCAATGCCATCGTCCTCGGGAGACCAGTCAGTGCCTGCAAAGGTGATGTTTCTGATCCCACTCCTGGTGATGGCATATTCGGGTTTTTCAGGTGCGACACTTTGATATGTTGTGGAAGCCGCTGCTTGTTCTCTTGGAGATGCTGCAGTTGGTATAGGGACCTGATGATGAATAAAGCGGCACTTAGAGCCATAAGCGCATGATCCTGGACTATGCGACCTGCATGTCCAAGCCTACACGTACCCATAAGTGATCACTGCATTAAGTACAAGATATGTGCCTATAGGCATACAAAGGGAAGATGTTTTGTGGCTGACGAGCTTATTAGATATGTACACTTGAATTTACCTCGGATTTGATCTTTTGAGGGGATCGTGTTGGACGCAGCTCTTCCTTCCCATGTGTGAACTGTAAAAAATGCTTTGTAAACTTGCTGTGATTGATGTACTAACGGTTTGTCCACGAACAAGTTTTCTGCTTTCATTATATTGCAAGGCACTATAACACGGTAACGAGCATTCAGTCATGAAGTTCATGCCATATGGCACTATCCAGGCTTTTTTTGGGAGGTCATGGAACTGGCTTGGTTATGTAGAACAGAACATGTCCTGTCAAACACACGGCTAAGATGAAATTGTAAACTACTAACCTAAAAGGCTAGAACTTAACTAACGACTCAGGTACACTACCTCCAAGTGAGTCTCTTAACCGTTGCAAGTCGTGCAACCCTTACTATGACTAGAAACAAGGGATCAAGCATGCATCAATGATTAATTTCACTTCTGTTCCTCGAATTTACCAAAACATTCGAGCGTCTTTATCCTGCTAAATTACAACTGGAAGTAGGCAAAACGTCCATGCTACAAAGTGTTTTGGTCACAAACCTCAATCAATTGAGGTTTACTTGGAACCTTCAATACAATACGAAGTATTTAGGATTTGCAGCCAATGGTGGGATTCCCAAGTTAAGATATTCTATATTCGTCCATTTTTGTCGCAGCACAGTTTTTCTGTGTATTCGGTGACTTCAATCATATGCAGGAAAAGTAGTACTAACTTTGAAGCAATAGACTAGAAGATCATGCATTACCTGGCATTTTGATCCAAAGCGACAAGTACCAGAATCCTCCCATGACCGACAACTCTTGTAAATGCCCTTCCGCCCCGAAGAGGAAGAGCCGCCTGAATCCGACAAAAACGGCGAAGGTCTACCCCTGGCCCCACCGCCACGAGCCGCTGGTCCCACCGGAATGCCATCCATCACTACAGTCCCGTCCTCCTCGAACTTCACCGGAGTCCTGAACACCGGGGGCGACCTCAACGACGCCATCTCGAGCTTCTCGAATACGGGCAACGGAGATCCCGAAGACGATCCGAAGCGGCCCCCAAGGCTGCTGTTGCCACTGCTGCCGCTGTATGGGTTGGGGAGCGTGGAGGCACGGTACTTCGCCACTTTAACTACCGGAGTGTTGAATGAGTCCCCGGAAAGAGCTGCCGGAGATCCAGATCGGAGGTACCTGATGAGCGGTGAGTCCAGGCTGTCACCACCGTTGGCTGAAGCGTACACATTGAAGCCTGGGGGAGTCCTCGGCGGCGGATGATTGTAAAGGCCCAGTGGCCCAACGAAGCTCTGCAAGTTAATAGGCGGCGGATGATTGTAGCCCGGGGGAGTCCTCGGCGGTGGATGATTGTAACGGCCCGGTGGCTCGACAAAGCTCTGCAAGTTAACCGGCGTTACGGCGCCGTCTGGCCAATTCGGTATACGAGCTTTCGAGCTGTTACCGTAAACGCTTTCCATTGATATTCTGCAATTATAGACAGACAAATTGAAACGTAGAATTAAATGCTTAATTAAATTAAACTACATCGAAAATCGGCATTAATTGACAGTTCAGAGCCAAATCAAGTGTGTTTAGCTGCTAAACAAGCTTTTCTGTTCAATAATTTCCTCACTTTCTCGTTTGATTTGTACTTTTAGGTTTTTAAACTCCCGCCACAATTTAAAATTCTGCGATTTAGGAAATTTAAGCCGGCAACTGCTCTAACTAGTCGAGTCTGAGAGAGGATCAAATATATGCCGAGAGTAACCGAAATTGAAGCTTTCTGCATGCGTGAATGGAGTGTGCGCGCGCGCGCAGTGAAATTTGAAGGTTGGACTAAGCAAATTAGTGAAATGAGTGAATGCATGTCGTGAAACACAGAGCTCAGAAAATGATCTTCAATGTCCTGCGGAACAGCCCGATCCGATTGAGGTGAAGAAACAAAGCAGGGAAGTATAAAATTGAAGTGATATATAAACGGCTAAGATACTTGACGAACAGAGATTTCGTGCGCACAAAAAGGTATGACTTCAAAAATAATCAAGTGCGGTAAATTACCTCTCAGTAGTCACAGGAAATTTGATCGGCGAGAAGCCGACAGAACGGGAAGTGTTACGTTTCGCCCGGTCGGAATGTGAATTTGCAGGTGGATCTCCGCCGGGAACGTCCGTCACAGGGAGGTGTTTGAATTTGGAGTCGGTGGTTGAAGACAACAGAGAAGTGTTAAGCTCTTGTGCTGCTTATATACTGCTACTGGTCCACGTGTACGCAGCAGCATCCACGTGGATTTTACTTTTCAAACGTTCTTTCTGAATGAGAGGGAAAAGTGTGTGCTTCATCAAGTACTAATTCTTTAGTATGGAGCCCTTTAATTTCTTCCTACTCGCATCTCCATCTAGGCTCAGTCATTTGGATCGGGTTAACTTTGATATATATTGACTTGATCGAATCGGTCTGACAAGATTCACTCGTCCAGTATACATCTCCCTCTTTCTTCTTCGTTAATCGAATAGTCGTTTGCGTTGACTCAACTTGTAGTCTTGTCCGAAAGTAAACTTGACATCGCCTCATTTAGTAAACAAGTCAAGCCAATCTTTGAAATGAGATCATCACGTGTACGATAATATTAGAAGAAAAGATACAGGCCATTACATTCATTAAAAAGACTTTCAAGTATTTACTAAAA
The DNA here is from genome assembly GCA_033070095.1 of Escallonia herrerae. Lineage (NCBI taxonomy): Eukaryota > Viridiplantae > Streptophyta > Magnoliopsida > Escalloniales > Escalloniaceae > Escallonia > Escallonia herrerae. The sequence goes on from JAVXUP010001513.1 coordinate 81,693, forward strand.
AACTCCTGCTGGAAGTGGACACAATGCTCATTAAGAAAGCAAAATTAATATCTTTCTATAGATGTAAATATAGAAGTAGAGCTGGTTGATTTTGACCAAATGCGAAAAACTTTATTTCGAGCCTCCGCGCTGTCCATTAGGGCAACGCTATTGCGACAAGTTTTTCCATCTTCTTTTTGTCACTAAAAATGCATTTTAGTGACAATTGTCAACCTGTTAGAGATTATTGAGAGGATGGAGCATTCATGACTGTAATTCTTCTTTTGAGTTATGTGGGATTGCTGGATAGTACGAGGTCAAACAAATCCACAACTTTAAAGAGAACCAGAAGTCCTTACAATTGGTATAACTGACTGAATACATCTATCAAACATGACAGAATTTATGAGTCACGGAACAATCATTAAACTTTTGTACACAACCAGCCCATGATTTGAAAATCAATAATTACCAACAGAGAATCCCCACGGGAGAGAGTTGCAGAACAACTTCAAATCCCATCAATGGCATTATTCAGGTTCCCACCAAAGTATGACAAGAGACCCCCACCATGGACTCTTCCCTCTGGGATCATAAAATCAAAATTCTTCCTCACCCCAGCACTGCCGGAGCCGACTCCACCGCTTCCTTCCTCTTGCTTCTCAGAACTCGTCTGCCTTGTATACAATGACGAGGACTTCATCGACGAGGGAACCAGGAGCTGAGAAGGTATGAAATGTTGCCTTTTAGATGGATTCTCTAGCGAATCGACGGAATCTGAGACCACACTAGCTCCCGATGAGGTACAAGTGTTATCAATGCTGCTCCCGACAGTCGAGACAGAAGGCACAAGGCCGTGGAAGAGTCCTGGTCCAATCATACCCTTCTTTTGCTCGCGCCCCTGAACCATGCTGCTGTGTGCAGCACATAACCCGCTCTTACCCCTGGCAAATTTCTCACATTTTCCCTCTCCCCAGTTGCAGCGCTTTCCTCCACCATGGGCCTTGCAGAAATCTGTGCTACCTTGGGCGCTCTTAAAGCAGTTATCAAATTTACAACGCTTACCTCCACCATGCCTGACACAGCAAGGAGTGCGGCCTCGAGCGCTCTTTGTGCAACCTGAAACAGCACACCTCTTTCCGCCGCCATGAGCAACACAAAAGTTTGTGCCTCCATGCACGCTCTTAGGGCAGATCCCACCACCATCAAAGAGGCAGCGTTTTCCCCCACCATGTCCTTTACACAGCGGCGTGCTGCCTTCAGCACCTTTGGTGCACCCTGCAAAGATACAACGCTTTCCACCACCATGCGCTTTGCAGAACATAGTGCTTCCTTGAGCACCCTTATTGCAACCATGGAACTGGCAACGCCGCCCACCTCCATGTGAGATGCACAATCCAACCTGTCCCTCAGCACTACGAGTGCAGCCTTCCACATTACACCTCTTCCCTCCACCATGCCTTATGCAAAGCCCCGACTTTCCCCGTGCTGCTTTAGTGCACCCTACTGGATGCGCGCACCGCCTTCCACCACCATGTGCTATGCAGTGGTCCGTCCTCCCCTCGGCACTTTTAGTACATCCCAAATGCTGGCATCTCCTCCCTCCTCCATGAGCTTTACAGTAGGCAGTTCGGCTCTCAGCACCTTTATTGCACCCTGGTTTCTGGCATCTCTGTCCGCCCCCATGACCAATACAAAGACCAGTTGTTCCCCGTGCTCCTTTTGTACACCCCAGGAACTTGCATTTCTTGGAGCTGCTTATTTGAAAATCTGATGGTGTACCATTTGTTGCTAGCTCAGAAACTGAATAATCCGAGACGGCTGAAGGTTCAGAACTTAACTGAGAAAGATGGCAATAAGATTTATCCTCGTTCTCCAAAATTTGTTCGCTTTGACACAAATTTTTGCCAACTATTCTTGGAGCCAGAAGAAGTGACGGCATATAACCTCCTGACTTCTTGGCCGACGTAGAACCCTCATCAACAACAGGAATCACCAGTCTATTACCATCAGCAGGCACTTGGTCATGGTGATGAAATGCGTTCACACCACTCTGTTGTAAAACTGAATACTCGAGCATAGAGGAAACTTCCCTGGTCCCTCCAGAAAGGCCAAGTTTCAAGATTGAATCGCCCTCAGATGGTAATACCTGATGCAATTTCGAGGCTGGCCGTTTGTTTTTGTTAATCCTGACAGGGTAATATTCATCCGAGACGCTCGGTGTTGGGCCTAACCCAAGTACCAACCTGCAACCATCATCAGGAGCACTGGGGAAAACAGCCCGCTCTCCGGGATCATGTCGACAACTGAAAAACCCAGGAGCTCTGCTTCCCCCAGAACCAAAGCAATCCAAACGTAGAGTGGTATCACCAAAGTTGTTAGTTTTTGTCATCTCACCGTTACAAGAGAACAATGTACCATTCGTGTTAAGATCCATTTGTAAAAACCGTGTAGTATATTGCGGACGAAGAAAGCCTACCACATACAACTAGGAAGATCTATATATCAAAATGAAAAGAGCAAGAATAAATTTTAGTAATCCACCTCCACCGCTCACAAAGCCTGATGTGTCTGACCTATCCATATTTATTGAACTTTATCTAGCAGAGCACAGATAAATTAATTTGAGATCACTGACCAACTCCACCACTGACAAAGCCCGTCGTGTCTGACCTATGCATTTTATTTAACTTTATAAAAAGGGAGCACCAGATATATCTGATCACATTTCTTGGATAGTACCCTAGGATGAAGCCAAACAAAATCGATACCCAGAGATCCGCAGGGTGTTTTATAGTCCTTCCTGAAAAATCCTTAAGCTTCATTCACCTGACAGAAGGAAAGAAATTGACACCATAAACATGATCAAGAACAAGGAAGTTTGTACTTGCAGAATGAATAATAAACAGGCAAATTAAATGAAGCAGCTTAATTCAAGACATACTATATTATGGAGCAAAATGAACAACCATATTTATTTAGTTAGAAATGAGAGATCTTTTTTTTTTTTTTGGTGAGATGTCCTTTATTACTATGAAAAGTATACAATCATCAATACATAGGTGAGGCAAGGCTCCCTCTTACTTCCCAGAAACACCAACTTCCCTTGTTCTAGCTAGTGTAGTATTGCTAAAGGAATACCCCATGCATACAAGGATTATCCTTTAATTTTTCCCAGCTTAATTCACGAAATTTTATCCATTATTCTTGCAATGACCTGCTGAGTTTCCATCTGTTTTTGATCAAAAATTCTACATAAGAAATGAGATATCTTATGAGTCAACAATAACAAATGCTACAGTAAAATTTAACGCAATCAATGCAGGCTTCAAAAAAGTCTTCGATACCAAACATGGCAGGTGCCTCAAGTATTTCACCAGTCACTTTATACCTGGTCCCGAAAAATAGCTCATAAGGTAAATCTGCAGCTTATATGGCCATAAATGTTCAATTTTTTGTATCTCAAAGTAATGTTGTGTCAATATCAGGAAAGTGGTCACTATACCCCCTTCAGTGATTATCAGCTTTAAGTTATGTTACATGCGTTAGGATGGGGTATATTTGGTAAAGTCGCCTTAAAAGCGCACCTTCCCTTTTCCCATTGCTGGGGGAAGTGAAGTTATTTTTCTCACTTTTATTGGTTGAGTAGGATGGAAAAAACAAAGGAAACAAATATTTTACTCTAACTAAATTGCACCTTTTAGTAGCAATTAAGCTATTAAAAAAGTTGTAATAGTGAGCCACAATCTTTCCCCACAATTTTCCTCACATAAGTGCAGCACTTGTAAGTTGTAACTTTCATTTCCTCCCCCAATTAACTCCTACCACAAAAAGCAAAGTTTATCCACCGTATACTGCTCCAAATGGCAGATTTACCGAGCCAGATCCAGGACACAAGGATAGTTACTGAAAATACCTATGAAATCTCTTTATAATCATATAAAATGAACCTGCAACACATTCTTTAGCTGCTTACCCAGCACAACAGCTAGGTAAACCGTGAGTGTCTGAGAGGGGCATCATTTCAAGTCCAATTAGGTTGAAGTATCCATATCACTGCTTCCCCTTTGAGAATAAATCATAAGAAATAACTTGGGTTTAGGTTTGGCCTCAATGGGAAAACCAAATGGAGCACCTAACAATGCATCTTCACAGACCAAGAACTACAAGATCACCCCTTTCATTCTAGGGTGACAGAGGGGTCGAACCATTCGAGCCATTTTGTTTTCATGCTTATCCCAAAGGTCTGTAGAACGCTGCAATCAATAGGATATCCATAATCCTCCCTTACTAAAAGGAAGAGCATGAAATTCTTTTGCCTTTCTGCAGGGACCAGGAGGTGTAGTCCCCCGCAATTCGAGTGAGATTGTCATGGCGCAAAAGGTAAAATCTTCTTTAGCAATCCTCAATATAATCGTGGAGGCAACAAGTTCAAGCTTAAGGTAACACAAAAAAGGTAAGCAAGACGTCAGAGATAATCACAAGCCCAACTAAACCAATTGCAATTCTCTCACATCTACGAAAAAAAAATGAGTTTCAGCTCTCCTATAAGGAAATAGCAAGGTACTTAGTCTTTGTTTCTGTTACGGTTAGTCTAAACTTTAAATCAAGCTTCCAACGAAAGAAAATACAGGAATCTTAAGAAGGCATGGCAAAGGAAAATATTTGCGTATGATGAACAACTCTAGAGCCATTACAGTGGCTCTAAAATTGTTCCCTAATCAAAAGCTATCACTATGTTTGAAATATACATGGGACTTGTAAAGGCCTCTCCAGCCCGGGAAAGAAAAGCTGTCCTTCTCCTTCTACCTAAGCACAACTACACACTATCTAAACCAATAAGGAAAAGTAGGTAGTCAGGGAGGCAGGAAGTTATTCTCTCCAAGAACCTCTGTGACGAAAGCAACTGTCCTTTCCATATCTAGAAATTACTGTAGTCTAAAATCATGAATAGCTGGTTTCTTCCTTTAACAGAATAAAATGACAGAAGATCCCCAATGGGCAGTTTCCCATATCCAATCAAATATTCCGATTACGTTTATATGCTTTCGCTATGCAATAGATACCAGGGACGATACAAGATTTGCAATAAACAAATTCCAGATTTAAAAAGAAGCATCAGAAAGTAGTAAAATCATCCAGGAAACCTTAAAGTGAATGGAATCATACGAAAACAAGAAACAAACAGAAGTGTAGTGAAATAATTTCCTCACCACCATCGTGTAATGATCCATTCAGAGAAACTGATGCTTCTGCCGTTACTAGAACGCTTTTCTTGGTCAGTCACGGTAAAAAAAAAAAAAAGATGCAACTAAAAAGAAAAACACAGCATTAACCAATCTTAACCAGCATAAACCAGACTCCACACCTAGTTGTCTCAAAATTTAGATACCCAAGAATCAAAACACTTGGCTGTCAAGTTCAGATTTTGGACATCGAAAACCAAAGTATCAGCAGTTCATCAACCAATCCAACAACTTTATACTTCAAAATAACATCAAACAGTCCGCTAAAATCCCATATGCCAAACACCAGTGAGCAGATAAACACTAGGAATAGCATACACAAAAAAGTACAGAGAATTCGTGAAGTGGACTTATGGGTCAGAATAATTTCAAATCAAGATTGAGCCCAAGAGAATCAAAAGAAGAAGTACCGTAGAGCAGATCTGTGAAGCCATCTTAATGAATCCAAGCGTAATGAATTCCAGAGAGAAAGAGTTAGTAGAGAGAGAAAGAGCGCATATATAGCAAGTTGAAGTTGCAGAAGTGGAAGAAGAAAGAACTCAATAATTAGGTAACAACACATATATATACACACACACACATAATATATGTATATTTTATATAAAAATTACGTAATATATATGTAATATGCTGTGATCAATAGACACGGTTTGATTTGTGCAGGCTGGCACCTAAGTTTATTTCGGGCAGCCCTGGGTGTTTAAAATACCGAAACTGCCCTTGATGACATCACCTGAACAATAAGGGTATCTGGACGGTTCTGAGCAAACAACTTCACTTGATTTGGGACATTTTTGCTTACTTTAATACGACAGGGACGTCTTTTATTTAATGACGACTATGCCCTAGGTTAAGATACTCTTTTGTTTTAACTTTGAACTCTATCAACAAAATTGATTTTAATTTACTACAAACGTGTTAAAGCATATCATTGAACTCATTCTCCAAAAATTAAGCTTGTAGAGTAAAAGATAACTTAATTTGGTATCATGATTTGATAAAGTCTTAGATTCAATTCTTCTCATTGTATATACGGTCCCGTCTGTAATATTTCAATTTGGACTCTAATTATTTCTCTATTTAGTACACTTTGACTTATTTTTTCATGTGCAATCAGGTATTTGCACATGAGGTGGAGTGTTAAAAGCATAAGAAATATTGTTAGGTATATTCACCAAAAATTTTGAACTTGTAAAATAAATGTTAACAAAACTTAGTGGACTGATTGAGAAAAGGGAGGAAAAAAAAAAGTAAGCAACTATTGACCGTGTATAACAAAAAAAAAAATACAATTCTCGTTCAAATCAGAGTCTAGTCCTAACATGTCTAATCAAAATATCGAGTGACAAAACAATGTCACATGCTTGCAATTTTTTTTTTACCTTATTGCGTACTCACGCGTAAATGATAAGGCGAGTCAACACCACATGTCAACATATCAGTCCAAAGGGAGGGATGAGGGTAAATTTGTGATTTGACGTGTACAATAAATAAGGTTTAAGGTCACTTTCGGGTGACGAAGCTTTGGGGCATACAAAATTAGTGGCCGAGGTAGACTTGTCGTGGAGTGGCCGCATCAGGCCACCAATCTAAAAGTGCGGTTATTAGGACAGAGTACTAACATTAAAATATCTCTGATGGCAGGCAGTTTAACTAGAAGGGCAGCTGGCAAAGCCACGAGCACTTTGTCTCGGCTTCGCTACTAACGGCAGTTGACCACGAAATTATTGCCAAAATTTCCATCATCACCGTAAAAAAGAGCTTGAACAAATGAAATTACCAGAGTTGCCAACACTTTACCCAACATGCTGGTGTTTGTTACTACGTCCCATGATGATGTTAGAATTACATTTCAGGCTTGTAGCCTACAAGCTTGAAATGTTAGAACAAAAACACCTACTAGTTGCAGGTGTTTTTTTTTGTTCGATTCGACGGTGATTTAAAATTTTTTGTTATAGTTATTTTACAAGAGATTTGACGTAACGGTAAGGTTGATCTGTTTGTAACTTTGATGTCACGAATTTGATATTCAAAAATAGCGAATTGTTATATTCATCAACCTTCTTCGATATTTACAGCCGAAAAAGTCTCGTAAACTAGACTGACCTTTACAGGCAGCTCTCAAGTCTTTTCTCGACCTATGTGTTGATACACTTTTATTACGACTCCTTGACACCAAATTAAGGCCCCTACATGCCATTTTAGAGTTTGGAAAAATCACGATCTCAAACTACATTTCACATGAGTAGGTATTTTTGTTCAATTTTACAATGTGACTGTGTTTAACATGAAAATTTATTTTTTTTCATGTTACAAGAAGATTATTATGACAGAATGTTACTCCACTGTGACCCGAAGGTCACAGATTTGATAATTAGAAAAAAATCGTCTCACGAAATGAGAGAATTTTGAGCTAATCAACCATCTCCAAGATCCTACAATCCATGAAGTTTTGTGCACTGAGCCACAGGAAACAAGAGGCTCTTAAGTCCTTTCTAACATGCGTGATTGTACAACTCTTGATTCCGCTTCTTTTACTATGTCTACTTGGCACCTTGAGTTTAAGTTGAGTTGACTTCAACTTAATTGAGATAAATTCATTTCCAGCTTCTCCTAATTTTTAATTTGATTATAAGGAAATGAGCTTTTATTTGAATAACTCCCTAATTACCTCGAACCGATCCTAATTTAAAAGGACAAGTAGATAAATTTGTTCTTTTTCACCTAATGTCCCTGAGGTTAGGGTAAAATTACAGTCAATGATACTAAATTTCAAAAGGTAACAGACCGTGATCACAAAACGTTAAAAAAGTAATACTTGTGTAAATCGCCCAAGGCTCATAGCTGGGGGAAGCCAATTTCTAGCTGCAGCTGACTTTCATTACTGAAAATGTGATTATGAGGCGAAGGACTTCCTTGAAAGAAGTATGCTCTGCCCCTCAATCCTTTTTGGGCTAACGGGGCAGAGCTAGGAGTCCGTTCATTGGTAAGGGAAGCCTTTTTCAGTTGCTTCCATCCGTTAGGTATCCGTCCAAAAAGTTTAATTTTTTTTCATATTGTCATCAATACGTATTTTCAAAATGACAATCTTGTCCTTATACTGTATATTTTTAAATTAAGATACCAAACCCTAATTTGAAAATTAAGGTTTTAAAATGGCATATACTAAACAAAAATTTTAAACCTAAGATTTAAAATTAAGATTTGAAACTTTAATTTCTAATCCTATCTCTCTCCAAAATTTTCTATTTCGAAATATTGTTTTTCTTAATATGTTTTTAATTTCCTTAAAATACCTTTCCTTTCAAAAAAAATGGAAAACCCTAATGCTCATTCCCCACCCCCCAACCCACAGAGGTCGACCCTAATTTTCATTCTCCCTCAAATTATAACTCACGTTGTTGCCGCCCCCTCCACCGAACCCATGTCGCCGCAGGCCCCTCTCAACCCCACTCTCATCTCCATCACCCCGCCATGCACCACCTCAACCACAAACAGTAGCCACGTTTACCCCACCACAGTCGTAACCAAATCAGATCCAACCACTCCCCATCACCTTCCCTCACCCTTCGCCCTTGAAATCTACGCAGCCGAGACGTAGTCGGTGCCACCACCACCCCCAATGAATCCCGATCTGACCTCTCTCACCTTAGTACACCGTCGATGACCAATCAACCACCATAATTGATTCGCGGGCTACCATCATCTCTGCAACCAACCACCACCATACACACAGTCTTCCACCACCATCAAAGCTTTCAGATCTTTATTTCTTTTTATAATTATTTAACTCAAATCTTGTTTTTGTTGTGTGGGCTCGTACAGCGTATTAACTGGCGGGGGTGTTGTGTATGGCTTGCTCCGACGTAGGGGGGCACGATGGTGTTGCGGGGGTGGTTCACAACAATGGTGCATGGCAGCTGGCAGTGGTTTGTGTGGGTATGGTGCAGGCAAGCACTGTCAAGGGTATATAGCTGTGGTATGAGAAGAAAGAGAGGAGAAAAAATAATAAGAGGAGATAAATTTATCTTTCAAAAGTAAAGGGTGACTTTTTAAGAAATTACAATTTAAGTCATGGACAAATTTCGCTAAAACCGTTATGTGTTCTTGTATTCTGTTAGGTCAAATGAGCGTTATGTGTTCTTATTTTTCAAACTCATGGATATGCGTCTAATTTTATCCTAACTAACTAACTAACTAACGTACGTCAAGAACATGAATATAATATAATTAATCCAAAACATTAGATGGGGCCGAAACAAAACTCTGTCTCTTTCCCAAATAGTACACCGCCTACAAATCCAAATTACTTCTGGATCCAAGCAGTCAAGCCGGTTTGATTTGGTTAAAGAGGCTTCCAGTTGCAGCTCCGGCTCCAAGCCGTGGGAATAAAAGTTTGCCTCCGCAACAAACATGGAAAGGAACGACTTTTCTAAAGAAAGCCCTGCGCTGTCTCGCTCCCAATTCGCTGCGTCCGATCTCCAACCCCCACTCCTTCGATCCAATTCGTCGTCGTCCTAATCAGCGGACTTTTGTAGATCCCCCATGTTTCGAGTGCGTGCATAGTAAAAAACTATGCACGCACTCGAATGCGAGACAAAAGCAAGAACACGGTTTTTGGAGGGGAAAGTCGGTGTCGGCGGCCACGTGTCGACGTCTTACGGGCTTCAGTATCTTGTGAATTATTGGGGTTGGACTTGGAGAACATCTAGCGGTTCAGCTCAACCCTCGATCACATCTAGCGGTTCAGCTCAACCCTCGATCACATCACCTTTTTTTCCTATCCAACTGCTCCGAATGATCCGGACCATTCGATATCGCTCTAGCCTTTTTCTCCCTTGTACGTGGCTCTTTTCTAGCATTTGATTGATTGATTGATGTTTTCGAATTTTGACTCCCGATGAGTTTTACTCCGTAAATCAAATACTGTAAACAGATGTGTGACCAAGGAGACAAAAGTGAGAAAAATTACTTAATACTTTTTCCGTCACATAATATTGTTAACGCAGCTCGTACAAGATTTTGTTCCGAACAAGAACCGGACGATAACAACTTCTACTACAGAGTTTGGAAACTCTATGCTAAACGCGAAGATGTGCATAACCGTTAATGTGCGGTAGTCACACCCTTTTTCACGTCGCTGTAGAAATAGCAATGACTCATAACTCTGTACAATAAAACTTAAAAAACTTGATAATGCTTGTTCATTGACCGTGCCCTACACATTCTAAATGGATAATTTTCATCTAAACTTTTCTCTTAGACGAAGAGGCACTTTTGTGGCTTTTTCACTTGTTGAAAGCCGTTGACGATTTGTTAAGGCATATATGCTTGTTGTGCAAGTTTACCAGAGTGCCCTTACAAGTTGACCGGGGTGCCCGAATGTTTAATTTATTTTCATCGTACCACCTCTCCTCTCCTCGTTGCATTATTGCCAGCATTATTATTTCCAACGATGGATGCCAAGGAGCAGAATATTAAAAAGGGTTACCTACCTAAGCAAACTTGTCTCCATATAAAATTACTTAAGTTAATGAAGACCTTAAAAGAAATCATTGTGTAATCTGGCCTAGAAGGGAACGTAGACCTTACCTAGGTGGGGGATGTGGGTGTCGATTTCTGGCCATAACCACCGCCTTTGATTAATCAGAAAATCAAAAGTTGGTAATACACTTGACATTGTTGTGGAAAGAGACCTTCCCATGTTGCTTTTCACTTCAAAGGGAAATTTACAAGAGAGGAAAGTCAAGGTGATTAGTTTCTTGGGTGATGGGATCTAAGAGACAAAATATTGGGCAAATCAATGGATCTGAGGTGACCAAACCTAAGTAGACTTTAGGGGTATTTGCCTATAATGTTGTTTTGATCATACTGTGAAGTCTACAAGTGTTTGGCATAGTAAAGCTGAATCAGAATTTTATAGTCACCAACTTTGAGCTTAACACCAAACACTTCTAAACAGGAAAGAAAGCCGAAGCCTCTTTTGCAGGAATTGGGAAAAGAGTCTAATAGCATCGGCCAAAACAAGAGGCTACGTCTAGTGCTTTACTTATCAATGTTATTCTTTTATTTTTCAAAAAAAAAAAAACCTGAGAAATGAACTTACTCCTTAATCCTCACCTTCGGAAAATTTCAAAGGAAGAAGGAGCATATTGGTCCTTCTTCACCTTAGGTATTTTTTTTTTTTTGTCTCTACACGTGTAATTGGTTTTTAACGTCATTTCATATATTTTGTTACCTCATCGGGAGTATGAAATTTTCACGTATGAATTGACTTACAGAAGTTTGCAAAAGAGGGGCTTTGATATATGTACCTAAATTCTAAAATTTGAAATTTGAGGGGCACACGAGTACAATTCAACCAAAATTTATCGTCTCATGAGTGCAAGTGTGTAGAAGATTTATCTTTCTTTTTCATTGATCAAACTGCGGCTACATCTCTGAAGATCCCTGCATAGTAAATCACGGCCAAGACAATATTCCCTAATTCTTATGAACGTTTGCATATCTCGCTAATTTTGGTGCTCCTTCATCCATAATATCACCTCATTCTTTTTGCAATGGTTAGGAATGCAATTTTATATGCACGTCATCGTAGGGATTGAAACCAGAAAATCTTGAGATTATTCTTGAAGGTCTATGCATTTCTTCCATCCTTTGGTTGCAATGTCATTGTAACTTGCCATTACTAAGAAATGTTATTAGTGTTAGTATTTTGCACTATTCAAGTACCACATGTAACGGTCAAGGCCCAATTTACTTAGACTATGTTTGGTAACCTTTCCGTTTTCTGTTTCTTTTTTTCAGTTTTTTAAACTAGAGAAAAAAAATACATTTGGCGCACAGTTTTCATTTTTTTTCCCTTCAGTTTTGAAAACCAGATAGAGCTGTTTTTGAAAACTCACATTTAGGAGTTTTGAATTTTCAATTTTGTTTTTTATTTTGAGACCACCACACCACCCTCCCACCGCGGCAGCCAACGCCCACTGCCTGTCCCCAGCCACTGCCGGTGACCGACAATCTCCACCGGTGGCCTGCCACGCCCCACCACCATCACCGCAAACCACCACCAAAGAAAAAATTCAAAATAAAATTAGGAAATCAAACACCTAAAAGAAAAAATTCAAAATAAAAACTCGGTTACTAAACACCCATTTATTTTTGTAAAAAATAAAAACTAAACTGAATTTATTTTTATTTTTTTGAAAACAGAAAATCAAAACTGGAAGTGATTTCAAACGCTACCCTAGCCTTGTCAAAAGTTCAATCTAGGGTACTTTTCTTTACAGCAAGGTTATAGCCAAAAAGTAAATAAATATAACTTTTTTTCAAAGAAATAAAAAGCCATGACATAAAAAGAAAAAGTGAGAAGACATGGAGAACGGCTAAGGTTGCTCATTAGTGCTAATAGACGGTGACGAGTTGTCTTTTTTTCTTTCCTATTATGCAGTCTCTCGAGCGAGTTCAAATTATTTCAATTTTTTTAAAAACTAATAGACGGTAGGAGGGATTAACTTCACACGTCACTTCGTCAAATTCCTAACGTACATTTTACCCCGACAATTGCCTTTGAAATGGGCATTTGCGTCTTTGCACATTATGAAGAGGGAAAATTTCATAAACACAAATCAAGATTTGTAGGTGGCTTATGAATTTAGTAAAAAAATAGTGTCCATCCAAAGGATATTTCAAATCAACAGTCAGGCCCAGTTTGGTGAATTCCAAGATATGGGCTTACTGCTTTTCATAGGCCTGTAAGAAGGCCCGTCTATTAGATTGTACCGTATAAGATTCTTTTAAAAGAAGGCCAAAAAAATCCATATTGCAAGACCAAAAGCCCCGATTGTTTCAGTATTCCTCTTGTCCCATGAAACATGGTTGAAGAAGATGGAAAGAATGTTGAAAAAGATAGAAGAACTCCCAAAGCATGAACTGATTTTACGCAATTTCTCCATTTAAAAAGAATTGAGAAACTTGTTACAATTGCCTCAACTTATTTTAAGTTGATTATCCATCTTGCAATGCCTTCCCTTTTCTTTCTTACCCCCAAAATGATAAAATGCAAAAGGAAAATCAAGAATGGCTGTGGGGAGTTGGGGATTAAATCCTCAGATTTAATGAGTGTTTCAAACTCCCCACATGAAGCAGATGCTGTCCCAAGGCCACCTTTCTGTTCCCAAGCTCATCAACCACACTCAAATCCTTGCAAACATCTACATTGAACCTCACAAGCCCTTGTGCTTGTGGTGTCAAGAACACCTTTTCAAATCCCAACAAATGCTTCTGAGGTGAATTGTGCACTGAAGGGGGAGTAGTGAACAAGAAAACTGTATGGCTTCCACCCATTTTGCCCATGTTTTGAACTCTCAAATGAATGTCGAAAGCAAGGTCCTTGCAGCTCTGCTCAACGACATCAATGGACTTGCACGTTGATGACCGACACACATGTCCCTCTTCTAGCGGAACTGATACCAATTTAGGTGCTTTTACTAGGTGGTGATTAAAGGTGGAGTAGCTTAACCCATCCCCAAATGTATAAACAGTTTCTCCGGTGTAGAATCTGTACGTTCGACCAGGGTAGCCCGTGGCGGGGTCTGGTCTCATGTTCATGTTTGTCATGTTGACCTTGTCTGCAAATGATTGCGGATACCATGTCATTGGTAGTCTTCCACCTGCAACCAATGTCAATTTGTTTAGGACCATACCCTTTCTAACTCTGAGTATCTTGTCGAGAAAACAACAATTTCAACTCTAGTTCATGACATGCTACAACTACTTTGTTTAAAGGGTTAAGTAAATCTATCTCATAAATACATTGACTTTTTTAACTTTCAAAAGTTTGCAGGACTTGGAAAACTCATCTCAGATAAATAGGTAAAGAATGGGTTTACTTGGATTGGAGTAACCAAAGATCACATCTGCTATTGCAGCTCCGCCAGCTTCACCTGGGTAACCAACCCACAGGATGCTCGTAATTTTTGGATTGTCTTTTGCAAACTGAACGTCCATTCCTCCTCCGGACATTATGACAAGAATAACTGGCCCCTTGGATACATTTGCAACCGCGGTAATTAGAAGTGTTTGCTGTCCAGGAAGAGTAATATCTATCCTGTCGCGACTCTCTGCTTCAATAGATAGATCGGCACCCATTATTAGTACGGTGGCATCTGCTGTGGCCGCTATTTGCTTAGCAGCATCAACTTGGGCCGTGGCACATGCCACATTGGCACAACCTTGCTGATAAACTGTTGCAACCGACGCTGTTAGGCCCTGCAAAGGAGTTGTGTATTTGCATGGAGTGCCTGAAAATAAGCGCTGTTAGCATATAGAGGCAATAGCGAAAATAAACTCAATGTGCATTAACTTAGGCCTATTTGGCTACCCCCATTTTGTATTCTCGCCTTTATATCTGTTTTCTGCAAAGTTTAAGGTGTTCATTTTGTTTTCTTTCTCTTTGTATTTCACCCTAGCTGACTAGAAGCAGAAGAACAAGAAATTAGAGGGGAAACGGCATACAGACACAAAGTACCTTCATAGTTGCCAATCATGGTTTTCGTGACATTGGCATTGGGTCCAATCACTGCCAAGGACTTGATGGAAGTGGGAGAGAGAGGTAATGATCCGGGACTGTTCTTGAGCAACACGATCCCTTGCCTGGCAGCTTCACGGGCCAGCTCCTGGTTCGCGGGGGTGCACACGTCTTTTGGGCCTAGCGCTCCGTAAATTTGCTTGCTGGGATCCCCATCGAAGAAGCCAAGCCGCATCTGTGTAGCAATATTGTTCGAGACAGCATTGTCGATGTCTGATTCCTTCAGTAGTCCGCGGGTGACCGCTGCTTGGGTGTTTTTGGCTAGGAAATTTCCACAATTGAGATCCAACCCTGTCCAATTCGTAACTAAAGCTTCAGTAACGGTCCATTAAGGTAGCGTTTGACGGTGCTTTTTTTTTTTTCTAGTTTTGTAAATTGGAGAAAAAAGTCCCGTTTGACATGCTGGTTTTTTTTTTGCCTTTCAGTTTTGAAAACTGTTTTTAAAACATGGCTGGTTTTGAAAACTCCCATTTTGAAGTTTTGAGTTTCCAGTTTTTGTTTTGTAGCCACCACCGTTACCCCTCAACTACCCCACCCTACTGCCACTGCCACTACCACTACCACTACCATCAAAGAAAAAACCTAAAATATCACCACAACTAAAGAAAAATTCGAAATAAAAACTGAGGCTTTGTTTGATAATTTTTTTTTTTGGTTTTTAGTTTCCAAAAAAAAAAAAATTAAAGAGCAATTAAAATTTTTTTTTTACAAAAACAAGTGGGTGTTTGAAAATCTAGTTTTTTTTTTTTTTGGTGTTTGATAACCCAGTTTTTTTTGTGGTGGTTTGCGGTGGTGGGGCGTGGCGGTGGCCGGCTGTGGTCACCGGAAGTGGCCGGCGGCGGGGAGAGGGTGGTGGTTGTCTAAAAAAAAAAACCAATACTGAAAAAAAAACTCATTTTTGGAGTTTTTAAAAACTGATTTTTTAAACTGAAGGGAAAAAAATGGTTATCAAACACTCTTATTTTTTTTAGTTTTCAAAACTGAAAAAATAAATAAAAAAAATTGTAAGTGATTTCAAACACGCCTTTAAACCGTTGTTTAGGTATTTATTTACATAAAAACCTAATAGACCAGGGCAAGTGGTACTCAGATGCATAGTAGATGGAGACATCCATCAAGGTACAGACATTGGGTCATAGAGATCCAGCAAGGTACTCATATTCTTTGGGCAGTCATTAGTTTAACAAAGCAAAAAGGGTTTAATTCGTGCATGTTCAAAATGAAAAGCATAAGAACATGTTTTCTGTCAAAGTGCATAGTACCTAACCACTCCGAGAATTGACTGCCAAAATTTACAACAAATACGTACAAGATTGCACAAATTAAGGGTTGAAAACATAGTCACCTGCCAATATAGCAATGGCTGCAGTCTCCTCTGGTGTTTTCGTATAGTGTTGGGAATTGAACATCACATCTAATGAGTCACAATCAGAACTTATGTATCTGCATCGCACCACGGATATGTCAATGTCGCAGTGATTTTAGTACTAGTCAATATGTGACAATGCTCTGAACTGTTGTACATAATTCATGAAATGTCCATATCTCATTGATGGTATAATTTCTGTTATTGAAGGTACTACAAATGATGCACAATGTCCCAACACTATAAAGCACAGCCCTACATTCATAATTCCGTTACTGTACTAGATTGTGGAGTATAACAATAAATTTTTGGAATATGAACTTTACCCGTTTAATTTCCATTCACCTCGAATGACCCCTTTCAGGAGGTCCGGATCCCCACAGGTTGCCTTGCCATTCACTTGGTTGTAGGAACACATGACACTTGCAACATTCCCGTCAATAACACAACTCTTGAATGGAGGTTGAAATGTATCATCCATGTCTTGCTTTGTCACCTAACTCAACACCCACACAGATCTTATTAGTTCCAGAAGATGAATATCAATGAGAAATGCACGAAAAAAGTTTCTATTTGGTTCTGAAGAAAGAGTACCACAGCATTGAAAGTGTAGCGTTCAATGCCTTTCCAATTATCGACATCATAGGCCGTGTAGTGTTTACAGCAAGCGCCAACCTTAAGCCGATCCTTATCACCATCATCGCTTTCTTGCAAACCTCGGACATACGCTGAACCGTATTTACTAGAAAGTAAAGGGTCCTCTCCTGGAGTTTCCTGGCCTCTTCCCCATCTCGGGTCCCGGAAAATGTTAATATTTGGTGACCAAAATGTCAACCCAGCTAAACCAACATTGTACATTGCTCTGGCTTCAGTTGAAACCACCTGCACAAATTAAACCTATCTTTTAAGTCCCTGTCAATCATTAATTTGTACCTTCTTAAAGACCAACATCAGATGGAATTTACTAGTATGCACTGCAAATATTTTCGTCCAGTGAGGAACTTTCGTTGAGTAGAAGGGTAGGTGGGTTTGGGTGGGGGGACTACATCAAATATAACTATTCTAAAGTAAGAGCAATCAGAAGCAAGTGTAACAGAGGTAGTTGTATCATGCAGTGTCATTGGCTAAGATGAGCAGAGATGGGAAGATGTGCCAGTCTAGGAAGCTGATAATGTTCAAACTAAACAATTTGGCAGCAAATATTTGCATTTTTTTGTCTTTGAAGAGCACAACCCACCAACCAAAAATAGAAGAAGAAAATTTCCCATGTTTAGAGATGTAGTTCTTCACACACGAAAGCACATTAAAAGTCTCTTGTAATGAAACTGGCACTCCACGGCATCTCTCTGTCTCTCAAGTCTCCAATTGCAAGCTGTATCCCTTTAGAATTCTTCCTACATTTGGTTGCTTCCAAAGACTTTATGTACCTTTTGCAAGCTGAGAATCAATTTTTACCAGCTTTTCCTTATCAGTCATTTTCAGATCATCCGTGTGCATACATAAGATAGCACTATTTTAGGCTAGATATTTTTCATTAGAGAGCTCTTATTTGCCTCTAAAGGTATATATTCGTTGCATCTCTAGCGACAATGTATCCTTTATGCAACGATTATGGAGCTTTAGTGACGAGCAAGCCTCCTTAAACTGCAACAGAGCAACATTAACAAACACCATCTTAAGTCATTAGTAGTTGTGCTTACACTAATAACTCCCCAACCCCCATACTATGCTCCACCTGCTTTCTAAAAGCAGCTATATCTATCTGCGGTCCCTCTCAAAATGATCTAAAAGCAATAGTAGCAGTTCCATGTAATTACCCATTTTGGCAGCCATCAAGGACGACACATTAGGACGGACCAACCACAATATAGAATGCAAGGCCTGCCTTCTACAAGAAACAAAACCTTCTTCAACAAAAGAAAAAGGTGAGGGGAAACTAGTTTATAAGCCGGAAATCCTAATCTTTCAGCCCAGTCCAAGGAGAAAGATAAAGCAGGAAACTTGATGGCGACGTACGTACGTTTGACGTAAAACAAAATTGAAGCATTTAAAAGCACCATTAACGAAGGAAAGGTGTTTATCTTCCAGACTTTTGAACCAAGTACAAATCCATTTTTATGGCCACCATAGTCAATTTCGGCGACAAAATGCATCTTGTCGCCTCTATAGTCGATCTGAACATCATTAACGATGGGCACTGTACCACTGACCTATTCATCTAAATTATAGGCCTTGTACTATTAGATAAACAGATTTGCTTGCAAGCCCTCCTCTGTCATGCGTTGTCCCAGAAAAATCAAAAACCATGATGACCCGATTGAATCACGGTTTGTAAGAAATGTATGTACATCCCATTATTGAAACTAAACCCGGAAACGGACAAGGCCTATAAAGCTGAAACCAACCACAATCAATGAATATACCAAAGTAAGCACATTACCTTTCCAATGGTCTCAAAGAGGGTAACATTGAAAGAAGCCGCAGTGAGAATGACCTGAGGGAAGCTAGTAGCTCCGGGGATAACACTGGAGAAATGCGTCCCCGGACCCACATAAGAAACACCGTGCAACGCCTCGGACCACCACTCGTACTTGGGAATCCCGAGCCTGCTCACTGCCGCTGCAGAATCCACCAAGAGCCCAATCTTTTCTTGCAGCGTCAGTCTCTTCACCAAATCATCCACCCTCGTTTTCACGTCCGATTTCGAGTCGCAGAACGTGAAATTCGCCAGCCCGGGATTGCTCGCGACATCGCAGGCGAAAACTGCCGACGATTGCGCAGAGACCCGGTTGGAGTTCAGGACAGCAATGAAACTGAGGACATGGACGCAGAGCAAAACAGAGAGCACTCTGTTTTGCGAGGCCATTGTGTTGTTTGTGACCCTCCTACCAAATAATAAACACTAAAAAGATGAGCAATGGTGCGAGTGTGTGTGTGGGTGAGAGAGAAGATTTAGTGTTGGTTGGTTATATAGTGATCAGAGAGTTCTAAATAAGTTTAAAACACATGTTGTTTTGTAGCTACCCGTGATAGAAAAATTTGCAATTCCCATTAATTTTTGCTCTTTCTCACAAAATGCCAGTCCGTGAAAGATTTTCTTTTCTCTATTTTGCTCTTTCCTTTGCGAGTTCCTGTATAAACTTTTCGGATGGCAACTGCTGCGGCACTGGGGTGAGCACGGTTCAGTTTGGTTCGGTTTAGGGATCAAACCGCAAATCTAACCGTTATCCCTCGATTTGAAAAATTATAAACCGAACCAAACCAAACACCATCGGTCTGAACGCTTCGATTTGGTCGGTTTAAACGGCTCGGCTAAGTCAATTTGGATCGGTTTGCCAACTTAAAGACTTGTTCCTTTACACACTACTAATGAAAGTTATAGTTTTTTTAAATTGCATGTAATCTTATTTCATTCGATATATAAGTTCTCATTGATGAATGAGAAAGAATGAGTAAATATAAACTAAATATTGGTCACAAAATTTTTGTGTTCTAATTGTTGTTAATATTTTCGTTTCTTTTAACTTTCAATATTTGTTTATTTAGAGTTGCTTAGTACTTTATATGTGTAATTATCAATAGAATGTTACTAAAAATACATTAGTATATTATAGATCAGTTTGGTTCGATTTAAAATAGGTTTAAAAAATGTGAATCGTGAACCAAACCAAACCAAGGTCTGTTTGAAAAATGTGAAACCAAACCGTTGAAATCTTTGGACGGTTCGGATTGAATTGGTTCAGTTTGAGCGATTCGAATCGATTTGAACGGTTTGGTGCTCACCCTAACAAGCACAGAGAAAGGATTGTTGTACAAACACCATATAAGGTTAAACAATTAGCCAGAACCGCAAGTTGGTACCGGTAAGAATTGGTGTGTAAATACATGGAATCACATATAGTTTTCTTGGGAATGTAGATAGATACTGCCCTTTGTTATGTTGCCTCCCGTGAAAGATCAGGCGGCTCATTTTTAAGCTTCATTCGAGCCAGTCAATATAGGAACGGTAATAAATGGCGTGGTGTAACTTACGGATGATACGAAAAAATAGTGAAATCTTGGCATCTTGATTTTCTCTTTCATGTTAGATCTCACCAACCGGTTATAACACGTTCATTCTGTTACACCAAAAAAATTTCCCGAACGAGTAATAAGAGGTTTACCTAGCAAGCTTTCTAGTCCAGAAATTTTGATTTAAACATTAGCTACTACTATAACATGTGCATTTTAAAGAACAAGACTGGGATCCCTACATCGTTGCCCAACAAAAGTATATGATAGTAGAGTTCAAACTTTTGATTCCGATAACTTTGTTTTCATTCTGATATAATCAGAGCAAGAAAATGGATATTTTGTTTTAACTAGTGCTTATAAGAGCAAGAAAATGGTTATTTTATTTTAACTAGTGCTTAGCTCCGGTTAGTATCTCTTACTTGATTTTGACCTTCAGATTATTTTGTTTTAACTAGTGCTTAGCTCCGGTTTGTATCTCTTACTTAATTTTGACCTTTAGGATGCATAACATATACGTATCTTTATTCCAAGTGAGTGTGGGAACGCCATATACGAGCTACTAATTTATATTCAAAAAAAATAACAAGGTTGAAACAAATTTACATTGTATATTGCTATTTTTGCGTCCCGTGCGAGACTTTTAGATCTACAATTATGAAAGAATTGATGATTTTGGTGTGCGATTTTCAATGAAAGCAAATTGAGCCCCAACCTATACTTTGACTTATTGTGGGAAGGAGGAAAACATGGCATTGATTCATAAAAGGAGTTAGTCAAAAACTAACATATGCTTCTTTAAAAAGCTTCGTAAGAAAAGTGCCAAAAATGCATAATTAATGCATCATAAAACTTCATTGACTTTAACTATGCAATCAAAGAAGTTAAACAACATCATTAAGTGCTACTGGTTAACACAAATACATGCACAATCCTTAATTTACTTAATCCTACTGGTTTTCTCAAAAGGTAGTTTACTTAATCCTTGATGTTTTTTTTGTTATGCTTAAACCATAAAAGGTTGCTTGGTAGTCAATGAAGTTTACTCCCTTCCTTAACTTTTTGAGTTCAAACCTTGGATCAACACTGGAGAAAAATATTTCTGTAACTGCATCATGCAGATGTTAAGGAGCGATGTGGGGGATGTGTCGTTCAGATTGCCAGGAGAGGGGAGTGATGCGGGGGATACGTATGTTAGGGAGTGGTGCGGGGGATACGTTCTTAGGATTGTGAGGAGAAGAGACATGGTCCGATATTAACTCTAAAGTCAGTTCGAAGATACTCCTTACCATCCAACGAAAGGATAAAAAATCGTAATACTTAAGACTTCAATAAAACTTTCTTAATCCACATTTTGAAAATTGTTGGTACCATGTCTTAAGAGGATGCTGTCAAAGTAAGTAAAGAATATTGTGTCGTTAGCCTGTCACACTTATAAAGAACGCACTGAACTCTAAAAGAGTACATTTTCTCTCTTCACTCTCTTCGTTAAAAGTTCTGATCAATACATATTTGTTCCTAGCGCTACATTTATCTAACAAACCCTATTTTCAACCCGGACATTTACAGTGTCCCACAAGTTCATCACTGGCTCTTAATTAGAATAAAGCACACCATTAGTGGCTGATAATAAGTAGCAATAACAAGATTGTGATCTTTTGTAATCTAGGAGCATTTATTGGGCTCGTATTCCTTTCTTACAAGTTAAAATCATTGCTTAAAGCAGGTAAACAGGTGAATTGTAACAAGTAACAAGCATTACTCAAATCAGGACAAACGGAACAAAATGCAAACTAATCTGTGGAGATATTGGAAGAACAATTATTTGGCACACCAAAGACCAAACTTTAACTAACCTTGAAATACCGTTCAAGTACGTCGCGGTCGCGCCGTACTGTATTAAAGAAGATTAGAAAATTGATGATTCAGCCTCGTGTTTTGTAATTTGAACTTTCGCTTGACTTTATAAGTGTCGTTGGATGGCATCTTTAGCGACAAAAATAAGTCTCAAGTGATTGTGATACTGATGCTCAAATATCAATTATCAGATACTACTATCCATAAAATGCGACCATAATGTCGATGCAATGTATTTGCCGTAAATATAAATAGGGTCCTTGTAATTTCCAAGCAAGAAGAAAATTCACCCAAAAATTGTACAATGTGCCTGGAGAATTGTAAGTTCCTCTGGAATTACGTCTTCTCTTCTACCAGGAAAGATGATGATCGCCATAATCGAGTTTACTGTAAATGAGGAGCACGTGCCGAGCCGGAAATGAAAATCCCAAAAATAGAAGAGAGAGGGCTTTTGTGGTGGCCTGTGAGTAGGAGCCCCGTGATTGGCTAGTGCTTGCAGCTTTTATTTGTTTCCCAGTCAGACATATTTCACGTGGAGCTCAATCAATATTCACGCGCATATTTACACGCGCTAGAAAGCAGCCAGTCTATCTTAAGGCCCCGTTTGACAAAAATTTTTTCCCTCTTTTTTTTTTTCAGTTTTAAAAACTGAAAAAAAAAGAGCGTTTGGTAACCATTTTTTTTTTCAATTTAAAAAACCAGTTTTTAAACTGCAGAGAAAAAAAAAACTCTAAAAACTGGTTTTTTTTTTCACTTTTGGTTTTTTTTTTTCGACCACCACCACCACCTTCCCACCGCCGGCAGCTACCTCCGGCCGCCGGCCACCACCGCCGGTGACTGCCGGCAGCCACCTCCGGCCGTCGGCCACCACCACCACCACCGTCGACCACCGCTACGCCCCACCACCGCCACCGCAAACCACCAAAAAAAAAAGTCAAAATAAAAAGGGTTACCAAACACCAAAAAAAAAAACCTCAAAAAAAAAGGGGTTATCAAACACCCACTTGTTTTTATAAAAAAAAAAAATTAAGCTGCTCTTTAAAAAACTGCTCTTTAAAAACTGAAAACCAAAAAAAAATTTTTGTCAAACGAAGCCTAAAAGTTGTGCGGCACAAGTTGCGATGTAGATCCTCTAAGGGTAAATTGCACTATACCCCCAAATGTTTACGTTATTTTTTCATTTAAATTTCAGCATATGTCATTCTAATGTTTGAAGATCGGTTCCATTTAAACCTAAAGTTGTCTCTTTGTTAAAAAAAATATATAGGAGGAGAATGGTCTACATGTAAGGGCATCAAGACAAACACACCAACACCCCAGTAGTTCGCACCCCCCACCTCCTACCCCCTTCCCTCACCACTCCAAACCTTACGCACACAGCCATACACAGTCTGCCCCTCGCTCCCTACCAGAGTCACATTATCACAAGTCTGCCCCCTACCATCTTCATCCTCCTACCACAGCCACATCAAACTCACTGCAACAACGTGGACGTCCAAATTGACCACCGCAATCTCCCCAAAGATCCTTAATCACCCACCGCAATCTCTGTCGCTGACCTCCTCACTTTGTACTCCGTTCACTAATTGATTCATCATTACAACCATTGACACAAGCCAATATAACCATTGACTATTTACTCCCTTCATTACCAATCACAATCACTGCGCTGGTCAGTAGACATAAGCCAATCACCCTCGTCCGCCCCATCTCCACCTTCCAGCAACCACTTAGATTAGCTGAACAATGTATGTGCATATGTGTGAATCAAAAAAGAGAAGAGGTGGTGGTTGGTGATAACGATTGGGGGCACTAGATAGTGTGTGTGCGTGTGCGTGTGCGTGTGAACTGGTGGGTGGGTGATACGGCATGGGGGATTATGGTGTTGTATGGTGGTTTAGTTAGACGAGCGGGAATTAGGGGGGCACTTGGTGGTAAGCAGACTGTGCAGGGTGCCAGCAACTTGGTGTTGAGTGTGTTTGTCTTTAAAAGACATGTTTGCCTTTCCTTATGGATTGCAAATCCACCCTTTTCTTAAATGGAGAGATTATTTTTGGGTTGAAACCAATCTTCAATAGTTAAGGTGTTATGTACTAAACTTGAAACTATAGGGTTGGCAATGAGAAAATGATGTAAACTTTGAGTTTTCAGTTTTTATTTTCAAAAAACCAATATCAAAACATCATTGAGTTTTCTTTTTTTATAAAACTGATGGGTTGTTTGCTACATTTTTGTATAAATGGTTTTTTACTTTTTTTTTCTCTTTTCTTTCATTTTCAACACTAACTAGATTGCGAATTAGGGCTTCATTATTTTGATTGAGTGAATGAGTTTGATCGGCTTGGAATTTACGTACGCAATCGAAGACAGTTGGGGTAATAGATGGATGAAATCTTTTGATGATGATTGTTGTAGGGACAATAGTGGTCGATATGATGGTAATTTGGATTTAGAGAGTGGTGGTAAACGATGTCAGCGGATTCGGTGTTCGGCGGTATTAGTCAGTGGTAGTTGTGGTTATTAATGGCTATGGTGGGTTGGCAATGTTCATAAGTGTTGGCTACTGGTGGTGGCAATGGTGGTTGGTGGTGTTGACAGGTTTAGTGTTTGGGTCATTGATTAGTGGTGGCGGCAAATTGGCAGTCATTGGTTGTGGTGATTGATAGTATTTTTAGTTTGATGTTCGAGGGTATCGGTCATTGGTGGCGGTCAATAGGAATAGTGGTTGGCAATTTTAGTGGTTTGGTGTTCTTGAGTGATAGATGTCGGTGATGAAGATTGAAGGAATAAGAGACATAATATGCTTCAAACAAAAGTTGAAATGTAGATCTCAAACACCGAAAAAAAAAAACCAAAACTGAAGGAAAAAAAAACTATAATTGTCTGTCAAATGATAATATTTTTTTTTCAGTTTTCAAAATTGAACAAAAACTAAAAGATAAAAACTATTTCAAATGCTACCTAAATAAAATTGTCACTATCATTTGTCAATGATCACTAAGAAATACTCCCACAGTTATGTTACTGTTTTTTCATTTTACCTTTTACAAATTAATAAGACAGATCTAGTAATATTAGTTCAACTCATCAATTTTTTTTGTTTGACTTTCTAAACGATAATTACTTAATTTATAGCACCATTTGATTTGTGATTAGTTCTATACTTGCATGATTCTGAATCTTTCTTACAGATTCGAAAGACTCAGAAGAATAGATATGACAAAACAAAGGGAATAAAAAGCTTCACCCATAGCCATAAAATTGTTACTTTAGCAACGATTTTGGAAATGCTTTTTGTGATTAAAGTAGACTAGAAGATGTAACACATGTGACGCAAGTGAAAAATTAGAAAAAAGAGCAGGTTTTCGTTACTTATTTTAGATAATAGTAATAATTATCTATTCTCATTTTTTTTTAAAAAAAAATTTTAAAATTTAACTCACACCTACGTAACGTTCAATTACGGAGTCTTAATGATATTGTGCGTGAGGGTGTAGGCGCGTGGGAGCAGAGAATAAATGAGCGGCTGCAAGTGGTGTTAATCCAACACACGTGACACTGACAGCTAGCACATACAACTCACTTCACTTCTTTCTCTTTAGCCGCATATATATTTATTATATTATATTAGGTTTTGTGGTGGGGTCTCCAAATTGATACGGATAACGGAAAAATCTGCAGAGCTTTCCTTTTTCATTTTTGGGGGACTTAAATGAAAAGGAGGGAATACTAGGTGGGTTCAATACTATACAGTACTTGCTCTCCCCCCCCCCCTCCCCCCCCCCTCCCCCCCCCCCCCCTAACTGTATTGATCGCATTTGACTTGCAGCCATAAGTTGAACTTGACTTGTGGCCATAAGTTGAACGTGGGTTATTTTTTCCCCTCCCCCCCCCCCCCTTCCCAAAAAAAAAAATCCTTTATCATCTATTTCGCCACTCTTTATCTCCATCTGTGCGAACCCAAAGCTCACCTGGTTTATTGTCCTTTGAAGTCAGCCTGCGATGCACATGAGGCATGAAGGCCATTTTTTTTACTCCGGTTTCCCTTGCCAAACCCTTGATCCTCCGTCTCCCCAGTTTTTTTAATGCAACAAATTGTTAGGATGCCTAGCTCAACTAGGCGAACACCCACCTCGCTAGGCAAATGTTCAATCAATGCCCACCTCGCCAAGGCTAGCGCGAACCTCACCTAGGGCGAACGCCAGACGACTCTTGCCGGAGCGGGCAATGAGAACCTTTCTCCCGTAATCCAGAGGGTCGAAAGAAAAAATATCTATTTGATAGGGCTTCTTCCTATACCTATGAATTCCATTGGACCCAGAAATGACACGTTGGAAGAATCTTTTGAGTCTTCCAATATTAATAGGTTCATTGTTTCGCTCCGATATCTTCCATAACGCACCTAATCAAACTCTTAGCGAACACCACCTCGCCTTGGCTGTTCCTTATGTCAGCTAACCTTCACAAACTTGAATGACCACCTGCAACTATCCCCAGATCTCAATAAATCACCACCCTAGCATCAGCACTTACCTAAAACCTTCTTATAAATCTTGAGGAAATCAAATTCAAAATAAGATGATGTAACAAGCGATAAAATTCAAAATGCAAAAACCTATAATACTTTAAAAATAAAAAAATCAAATCATTATTTGATGCAAAATTGTTATAGTTACGATGGAAGGCCACATGTCAGTGGTGGTAAAAAAGATGACAGAGACGAGGCATTGGTGGTAGAAAAGACGACGGCATCAACGACCGTCAACGAGGGTTGTGGTCAAAGAAGACGGCATCGACGGTGATGGTGGTCAAATAAGGGATGGGAGGAGAGAGAGAGAGGGGGGTAGGTATGGTGGAAGGAAATAAAGAAGTGGTGGAGACCGTAAGTTAGAGGACATGAGAGAGAAAAGTGAAGGAGAGAGGCTAAATAAAAAAAAACTACAAGAAGCACGGAAAAAGGAAAAACACCAATTAAAACTTTTTTAATTTAAAAATGATCAATTTTTTTGGTACAGCTCAAAAAGAAAAACTGATCAATAGTAGTTGGAGGGAGGGATATTAGTTTGTTCAAACCTAGTTCTTCCAAATTACCCGAAAAAAACTTGGTTGTTCAATCCCCTCTCGAATTACACTATGCAGACAATAATAGCCTGGTTCAAGTAGCCAGGCCTTGGAGCTTATTTGGTAGGATAAAAAATTAAAAGGATGAGAAAGATTGAATGTAGAAATGGAGGGAGGAAAGAGCTTTCACTAGTTTGGCAAGACTAAAAGGTATTGAATGAAAAACAGGATTGGTGAACTTGCTTCTAGGCCAATCATATTTTTTTATTTCCCCAAAGATATGCAGAAAAGGGAAGAAAAGAGTGTGGCTTAGGGCCGTGTGGTAAACGTACTGTTCCTTGTGAATTAAAATATAGAGGAAACATATTCTTCTATCTTTTTGCTTCTCTGTCCGCTCTATCAATAAGCTTTTTATAGCAGCTCTCCTAAGAGTGTCAACAAAAACTGTCCACTTTTTTTTTTTTTAAAAGGACTTCGGTTTGATAACTATTAATGACAACTACAACAACAAGGAGAAAAGAAAAGAAAAGAAAAGAAAAGAAAAGAAAAAAGGGCATGTGGGTGAAAATTTGGGATAAGGAAATTTTATTATTGTGCATATAGAAGTGCTGCATAATTTGATATTGGCATTGGCATTGCAACTAAGGGACAAGACATCTTATCCCTTCCATCCAACCGCACAATTGTTTTCATGCAAAGCCATCATCACATTGTTAAGCCTATCACTTGATCCGGTTTAACATGTGCAAACTTTTAGCTCTCATGTAGGTCAAAGAACACATCACAACTTTAAGCGGATTAGCACCTATGTTTTATCTTGATCATATTGTAATATGTGACGAACATCCTTCTGACATAACGTTTTTACCGTAATTATCGAAATCTATGGAAAAAAATTCGACTTTCAATTTTCATTTTGTATTAAACCTAAATAAGTACAATGAAAACAAGACCATTACGATACCTTTTTTTTTTTTTTTTTATCATTTTCAAGGATGTCTTTTGGAAAAATGACCGTTCTTTTAACAGGAACTGGCTAGTATTGTTTTGAGATTTTTTTCTTTTTATTATGTAAAATTGTAATTTTCATTTTAAATATTAGTTTCGCATGTTATCCTCGAAGTTTTAACTTCCAATGCTGGAATGTGGTTTTCCTAAACGGTTACTAGTACGGAGCAAAAATTTTAACAACAGGTGTTATACAAGAAAAAGCTTCAGTGTACTTGTGATTGGAATGACGTTGTGTAACGGATCGATGAAATCTAGATGAAGGGATTTTAAGAAAATAAGGAGCCAATATATTTTACTCATGCATGTCATCCGTAAGTTATATTATACCATATCTAATGTTATATAAAACTTTTTTAGTGTTAAACAATCAAGTATACGATTACGTATGATCCTTTGCTGCTCAAATGACAAAAGGGGTTCCATTTCCATTCTTAAAACCAAAACAAGTCACAATACACTATTAATTTATCATCCAAAGTGATTACACAATCTCCAATCATCATAAAATTTAATTGGTCATTACTCCTGAGAATCACATTATCTTCATCTCTCAATTTGTCGTATCCCTTTTGGTGACATTCGATTCGATCGTGCAGTATTAAATTCTAAGTCCATGACATATATGCTGGGGTCCCAGAATCTCATCGCATGAAATTTAATTTATTAATTCGGCAAACATGAGAATTTGTGTGTAAAAATATTCCAGAACCTTAATGTACAACTTAATTATACGCTAAATAATGCGATCATGGTCGTAGAAGCGGCACGGCCCGGAGCCGTGGCAGTGGACCCAGGCAGAGGCCTTGAGGCCCTTGACCTATGTGGTGGCTGT
The DNA here is from genome assembly GCA_033070095.1 of Escallonia herrerae. Lineage (NCBI taxonomy): Eukaryota > Viridiplantae > Streptophyta > Magnoliopsida > Escalloniales > Escalloniaceae > Escallonia > Escallonia herrerae. The sequence continues at coordinate 110,645 of JAVXUP010001513.1, forward strand.
ACTACAGTGGTCGCCGTCTTCTTCGTTATGAACCGAGTAGTCCACGAATTATGGCATTTTTTTATGGTCTCATATTAATAACAGTTTTGTAGTACTTGATTAACACTTACCGAGCTCGGTGTGTGCATCAACAAAGCCTTTGGTGATCATTTGGGCCGGAGTCTCCATCGATCATCTTTTCTGTATGAGAGATAAAATACTTTTGTACTTCGTAATTTTTATTCTTGTAAAGAAACTTCTTATGTGCGAAAGATAAAATACCCTCTATCAAGTGCAAGACAAAAATTCGCACTGTGAAGTAGAGAAATTTCAGTACCAATTGAAAATGAACTCGAGAGACCTCTATTATACCACTCATCTCACGTGCGACATCAGAAAACATCTTTAAATAGTCTTTTGTCGCGACACTTTTACAGTCAAGATAAGCATATAAGTAAGATTTGTCACCTTTTACGTTCTCAATTTGCATAGATAATGAGCAACAAAATTGACCCCATATTATTATGGTAACAAAAAGTATGTTGCAGAGGATCCAAAACCCTTTAAGAGGTTCATATATTCTTAAACAAAAAACAAAAAAGAGGCACCACTGAGAAATATTGATAACAAACGAAGGAAAACAAGTGGTACACATCAACTCTAGTGATCAACCATGATCATTATCCTGAATCCGGCTAGTTCTGCTAGATCCTTAATTTGACCATTTGAGAGAGATTTCTGAGGAAAGACAAAGTTGAATCAATTGGTCAGTCCAAGCACATCAAATCCTGGTAATTAAAGAAGGAGAAAGATAATGAAGAAAGTATCAGGTTATAACGAAAAACAAGATAATGTTCCATTATTACCAGCCATTATTAGCTGGTAATAAGATCCACTATTAATTAGCTGGCTGCTAACTAAGGGTGGATCATATACCCTACGTTACAGTGTTAGGAGCTTCCTCCGGGAAAGAGAAACAGACATGTGAAGACCACATGGGCTACCTTCGCTTCCCATTCAACAAGTTATCCACGGCCATCTGTGACAAACTATGCAAAATCATTGCATGTAGCTGTCTTTTGGGTTGTTCTCCTGTCACCTTCATCCTTCCACTTACGTAGTTTTTTTCTTCTGGTTTGTCTTTCATGGATGTGCTGGGAGATGCTCGGAAAAAGGGCTTGGAATCATGTTGTTGACCCTAGGCTACCAAGAACACAGCCAAAGAAGTTCCTAAACTATATGTCTGTGCCTAGAAAGTCTGTATTATGCAGGAAACTGATGACCATTTCAGTCCCTGTGTATAGTGATGGATCATAGTCTGATAGATGTGCAGATGGAGAAGATCTTGTATTGCAGTTGCTCGTGGCAGTATACAGTTGCATTTGTCATCCAAATTTTTGTGTTCGGATGAATTAGTCGACTATATGACTGTCAAGCAAGGGAAGATGGATCCTTTGCTACTGTTAGCCATCATAGCAATACGTTGCTGTTTATTGCTAAATGATCTTTAGCAATAAACAGGAATGGAAAGAAAAAAAAAAACTAACATACTGCTATTTATTGCAGTTGATAATTCTTTAGCGACCCTTTTGGGACAACAGTTTTTTCGTAACACGGCTCCAAAATTGCATTGGCATTAGTGACTATATGGCTAATATCTTGCTACAGGACCAAACAATATATTTTTAAGCTGGAACTAGGATGCACCAGAATAGACATGGACACCTTATATTCTTCAAAAAAAAATTGGACTAGCAATGAAATATGACCACGTTTTTAACCGAAAAAAATAAAACACCTTTCAGTTTAATTTGGTTGTACATATTAAGACGCAAAAACGTCACAAACTTGGTACTCAAAAGAAACGACTGTAACTTCCCCATAATGCACGGTTCTAATAGATCCGATGTAGGTTCCGGATCAAGAAGATATTTTCATTGACGGGAAGGCTGTAATGGTTGTTTTGTGGCTCCAATCCACAACAGACTGAAGAATTTTGCATGAATCATAAAAGTGCTTTGAACTTTAGTAGGTGATTCTTACCGGAATGATTGGCTTGTTGAACTGTCTGCAGCGACGCTAACTTGGAATGAAAGCTACTGCTCCGCCTGTCGGACACTCCACTTGCCCTCTCTGTAGCTTTGCTTGTGACCTACTCCGGAAGTACGCCTACATAATTTTATGGGTCCCCAAATACCCAAAATGTTTGCACAATGTAATCATCCCTTCTTTCGGACTGGCCAATGTTGTTCATCACTCAAACTTGAAAAAATAACAGAAAATGCCAAATTTTCTCTTATAGAGATCTTAGATTGGAGATATCAATCATATTCTAAACCGAAACAAATCTCCCAATGCTTCCTAACGATACGTACGCTAGTATCACGAGGAAAATCGTTTCGTGAACTGTAAATTGGATGCTTTTAAATACGATTTACTGACGGTTCACTCTATCTCAGAATATGCTCCCCACTCTCCCTCTCAAGACAAAAAGAAGAAGGAAAATTCCTATGCAAGTAGATTTCACACGCTAGTCACATTTGATCTGGTATTGATAGATTTTATAAGCTCAAATATATGATATTCACTACTTTTTTAAAAAAATATATTTTTCCCAATAAAAATATACATCGGTTGGATTTTTTGGAAACGTGGTTGGATTTGGGAACGGGTTGGACCCCCGTTTCCAAATCCTCGAAAGGTGACACTTCGGTGGCCATGCAGCGCCTCCAAATTAAGTCAGACACCTTCATCTCATTCAGTGCTCTTTCCAAATTACAAAACGGCTATTCAATCTAAGCCTCTGTTTTCAGCAAATTGCCATCTTTAGACTGGCGGATTGGAATATCGATTAGCGGGATAAGGTCGCAGAGGCTTCACATTTCAGTTGCCAACTACGGGACAGCCTATGAAACACAAGCACATTGATTCCCTAGCTTGTACGGGAAGTTGAAAACTTGCCTCAAATTGAATGGATAGTGACTTTGCCCATTAATCCCGTGGTGGTGTACGACTTGGAATAGCAGAAAAAGTTAAAGAGCCCAATTGCTTTCTCTTATCATCTGATCTTCCAAATATGGTGTGTACGATGGTGATGTCCCCAAATTGGTGCACCTTTTTCTTCTTGGTGTGATAACCTAAAGGGGTGCATGCACTCTTCATTTACTCTTGTTTTTGATGAAATCTTGTACAAAACTTGCAATGACCTCAAGACTTTTTGGGAATTTCCTATAAACCATATTTGCAGAAAAAGTTAAAAGAGTCCAAATTTGCTTTCTCTTGTCATATATTCTTCCAAATATGGTGTGCATGATGGTGATATCTTTAAAATCTGTTCACCTTCTCTTCTTGATGTGATGTCTCGAGGGGGGGTGTTCTTCATTTACTCTTGTGTTGAATGAAATCTTGTACAAAAACTGCAATGACCTCAAGCATGTTGGAAATTTTCTTTAATCCATATTTGGGAGGATGGCAGGTTATTTGTTAAGTGTTAATGAATTTTGAATATTATATAGTTTTTTATGGAGGTTGAACAGCACTCATGTTGTACAACAGAACGGGTCAGCATCCTCTATTGTATAACAGAGTTGCTAGCAAGGAGGTTGGGATGGGGAAGGTTGACTTATTACGTGTTCAAGAGTGCTCCTGCAAATAGGCTTACTCTATGGGTATTTCCTACGGAAGAAAACGATATATAACTATATATTCAACATTGGTGTCGATCACCAAAATAAGTTCTATAAAATGTAAAACTTTTTCTGTTTCATAATTCGTATTCCTTCTGACTTTTTATGAATTTCTAAGATACAATTCAAGCATATAAAACATTGAATTAGACTCAAATAGCCTAGATCAAATATGTAGTTTGGCAAGTAAAATTAGCACAAAAATAGCAAGTAACGCCGATGCATACATGCTCAAATTATATTCTACAGCTTCGTGAAAAATCAAAGATAACACAAATTATGAGATATGGATGGCGTAATATTTTCTTGCGGAGAAATTGGATGGCTAGAGAAAAGCTAAGATCTGGGCCAAATATCCCCGATGGCCCATACTATACAAGACGCTTCCGAGTTCCAGCAATATTAGTTATTAGATACTTGATTATGATGATTCACCTTATTTCCAAGTCGCCCTGTGCCAGCCCATCTTAAACTTCTTATCCCTAACGGGCTAGCCCCATCAAGCCCAACGACTTATATTAGTACATGATTATGATGATTTAACACGCAACCTGCATAGAAATATCTATCTTAAAGAATAAGCTTTGACTCATGTCCAGATCGTAAAAATCTTCCTCCAGTTCCGTGTATAGTGATAATTAGTAGTCGCTAAATATTTTTAGTGAATTTTCTTCTAACACTTCTATCGACAATTATTAGCAGTACATTTTTAGTATCACTAAAAACAAAAGTCACTAGAAAGACGATTGATTGTCGCTATATAGGAGGTAGGTGGAAGATTCTTTCAACCGAGATAGTAGTCAAAACAATTTCCTCTTGAAAAGATAACTCTACAATTGACAGTAATTGCCTATGAGGGTAAACAGAAAAGACAACGTTTCGTCGTCTAATTTCTACATTGAAGGGTAACTTAAAGACATTAAACTGAACTGTTACTACAGACCTTCAATATCTTCTCTACAAATATAAGTCAAGCCCAAATGTTTTTGTTTTGGAGTGTTTAAAGTTTCATATCAACTATACATGATAATTCTTAAGCATGCTTTTAAATTCGACATCAGACTTTAATATGGTATTAAAGTTAAGTCATGCCCGTATCCCATGATTTTTACACCACTTTCCTGTACTCTACTATGTGTGTGAGGGTCTGCTTTACTAAGATCGAGACTTGAGATTACCTCATATTTCATGCTATTCGTCTATCCGTGAGGACGAGTGCTAAAGCCCTATATTGACTAAATTAAGACTGATTATTACAGCCTGCGAGCTTTTCTTCCTCTTCATCATACTTTGGCCACTGATTATCTGTTACTAATTATTGTCAATATAGAAAGTCCAAGAAATTTACTCTAGAGCATGTATGGTAACTTCAATGAAAAGAACAGAAAAGAAAACTGCGTTCAGAAAGTTCTGTAGAGTCAATGACCACCAATTATCATATCCATATTCCTCAAAACCCGTATTTTTGGGATGCTTCAATTTAGGACCAGTCATAGTTTAAAGTCAAGGAATATGTAATGGCAAATCAATGTGACAGTTGTGTTTGAATCCTTTTATTTTTTCAAAGAAGTTGAAAATTTTGATGCTGAACACTAAAGACTAGATGGTAGGCTTCGTGCATGTTTACTTTTATCCTCCTCAAGATCTTAACCAAAGTCATCAAGTAATTTATGGTAAGAGTTTGTCGCGATGAATCAAGAGGATTCAATGATTTGATAAAAAATATTTATCAAGAAAATAAGAGCAAAGCAACCCGTCTAAGAACAAGCATGAAAATGCCTGATTTTGTTTTGAAACGTACAATTTATTTTTAGTGTCAAAAGTCTAAACTCTTTGTGTCTGTGCAACACCGTATTCCTTTCCTGTGTGTGCCGAAAGCCATCAGAGCTTCAAACTCTATTTTCAGGAAGAAAAAAGGGTACAGTGAACAGCACAGTGATGGTGAAAATGGGCGGTAAATTCCGATTCTAGCACTCAAAGCACTTGGCTTTCTTCTTCCTAATTGGCGGCGCCGGTGGGGACACCTCCGGGCAGTGCGCCCTTTTGACATTTGACCCCCCTAGTTTTCGTTACTGCACTCCCTCTTCTTCTCTCTCAATCTCAGCGCACACCCACACACGTAAACAAAGACCAACATGTACCGATGTATAAGCTTTGAAAATTATACCCAACAAAAGTTAAAAAAGAAAGGGGAACACTTTAGACAATTAAAAATCCCTACTTGTGTTCAAGAGAGAGACGGACAGACACCCCCTTTGACAAAGCTCCCATCTCTGCACCAACGACTACATCACCACCCCCCATCCCCCCTTTCCGGCCAAAACAAGTCTTACCCGGGAGCCCAATTGAAAATACTGCAGAAACTTTGACTAGTAATTACCACTTGTTCAGCTGAGCACTGACTTTTTTCTCGTGGTCCGTTTTTTGGGCTTGAGATTGGCGAATTCAGTGTTTTGGGGATTAGGGTTTGGATTATTAGCTTGTACACTGATGTGGGTATGAGTTTTCTTGTGTCAACGTGCGAACAGTTGCTGGAGAATCAGGGTTGACTAGCTGTGGAGCACGTTTGACTGTGATGGATCGGTCAGTATCGGCGATCTTGGCTTCGGTTTCTCTCAGCTTGTTTCTGGTGCTCTATGGGCTGTCCCTGGTCTCCGGTAATGCCGAAGGTGTGTATTGATTCTGTTAAGCTACCTTCATTTGATATTCTTTTGACCAGTCAACTTTTTTCCGAATATTGTTTTTTGTGTGTAATCTCTTCAATTGACTTGAAAAGCGCCCTCATTGCATTAATTCTGCCAACAGCAAAATATGGGGCCTAATGAGTTTGAGTTATGAATTTGCTAGCGATAGTTTTGAGTTGCCTTATCTGGGAAAAAAAAAAGTTGCGTAATATGAAGAGTGTACAACATTTAACATTTTGTTCTGGTAATGAAACGATGAATGTGTGTGTGTCTATGTGGGTGAGCTAGTTTAACTGTTAATGCCTAATGGCTTTGTACCCTGAGATCGATTCTTACCTACACCAGGGGTTTGGGGGGTGGTAAGGGTGGTGGGAGCTACCCTCTATCATGTAGCCCAGTTCAAAGTGGCCTCTAAAGGACCAATGTACAAAAAGAAGCAAAAAGTGCTATAGAGGGATGTATTAGGTAGGTTGACGCAGAATCTAGTGTTTACAAGGAAAGTCTGCTAGTTGATGATATTGCGAGTGCCTGATGATTTCACACTTTTATGCAAGACAGGCGATGCTTTGAATGCACTGAAGAGCAATTTAGCTGATCCTAACAATGTTCTGCAAAGCTGGGATCCAACCCTTGTCAACCCTTGCACTTGGTTTCACGTTACATGCAACAATGAAAACAGTGTTACCAGAGTGTAAGCCAATCACTCCACTGTTTTAATCCTTTTTACCTGCTAAATTCATTATACTTGATAATTATGACATGAATGATCACATTTCTTTACAATCAGTGATCTTGGGAATGCAAACTTATCTGGTCAACTGGTTCAGCAGCTTGGTCAGCTTCCAAATTTGCAATATCTGTAAGTAATATGCTTCTGCAAAGTGAAATTCATTAGTACATTAGACCTATATTGTAGTTCTTGAGTTTCTTTATTACCCCTTCTCTCCATCTATGAGTAATTCTTTTTTGTATTGCCAAGACGCTTTATTGAAGACAATCATCTGTTTCTCTTAACTATCATTAATGGTGAGAAAATAGTAAAGGTGGGGAAGGATTTGCTTTGTCTATTGATGTAACTAACCAAAACTACTTCAGCAACAGACTAGTGGTATTGCTTTCTGTGTGAGAATGGTTCACACCATGTGAATCTGCATTGTACTATTAGATTTAAGTTCACAAAATTGTTTTAGTGACAGGATTGTATGTGTGCAGATCGTGATGTAAGTATTTCTCACAGATCTATCTAATTTTTTCCAGCTCATTCTACTTTCTTGTGTAAAAATTTGTTGATTCCGTTTTTACATCGCGAATCTGTTTGTCACTTATTAAGAATTTTCATTTGTAAAAGTGTTTTGGCTCAACTTCCTTCTGTCACACACGCGCGCCCACGCACACACACGAACACATTTTGTGTGTAATCTACTCCTTAGAGATTTAGTTTCCTTTCTGCAATCTCTCTAATAAAAGGATTTGCCATGTTGTTTGTATGTCATCCGGTTTTTCATGCTATAAAGATGAATCGAGTGAATTGGCTTGTTACATATTGACATTGTTTGTATCAGTATTTCACCTTTTACCTATCTGGGATCTTTATAGTTCATTTATGAGGCCATTAAACATGCTCCGACTTTTAGACTTCGTATTTCAGATTACTTTCTTCAATTAGTAATTTGATGTCATGCTGATGGCCCCCTTGATGCTAAAACTATGAATTTTGTAACTGCAGTTAAGTGGCTGTCCCTTTGGGAACAAAATTCTAAAGACATGTGACAAGTATCTTAGAAGCCACCGCCAGGATAAGATGGTATCTGTCTTTTAACTAGTATCAGGCCACCGCTCTGATAAGATGCTAGCGAAGTCTAAGTATTTGAGGATCTAGGTTCAAATGGGAGAGCACCCCACTCTACAACTTAAGTCAGGCATTCTTTTTATTTTTATTATAATTACTAAATTGTGTTTTTACATTGGGCTAGTGTTATAGTTTGAATGTGGAATTACCATGCACAATTATGATACTTTTCTGTACCCACGGTTTAGAATAAGTGTTGTCATGTTTGTATACAGCAGAAGTATATCATTTTGCCATTATGCTTTTACATTTCATCTTTATTGCATGTTATCTTCCCTCCGCATGCCTTTTCGGTGTATAAAATCTTTGACCGCCGGAACGTATTTTTGAATATTTTGCTTTTTGACAGGGAGCTTTACAGTAATAACATAAGTGGAGGGGTCCCCCTTGAGCTTGGAAACTTAACAAATTTGGTGAGCTTGGATCTTTATTTAAACAGTTTGAATGGTCCTATTCCAGACACATTGGGAAAGCTCCAGAGACTACGCTTCCTGTATGAATTACTCACCCTTCAGCTTTTTACTTCTAATTAATTTCATATATTTTTAGTGGCCTTTGAAGTTTTATAGAGAAGGTTTGCCCACTTGAAGCAGGTATTTTAGTGTTTAATGCCTGTTGTTCTTATGATTTGGGAGAACTTTTGTACCGTGACTCCCTTGTGCCTTTGGTGGCGTATTTTACTGGAGCTTAATAGAACGCACTTTAAAGGGGTGGAAGTACGTGTCGTGGAGATAAAAAAGCAATTCTGAATCCTTTATCGAGGAGTTCCCTTTTTCATCCTGGATTAGTTTGTTGATTTTTTTATTGGACTTTCTAGGAGAATGATTGATTGACTTGGAATAAATTGGTTTCTGTTTATGGGTAGGTTTCTGGAGAGCGTCTTAAACCTAGGTTCTTTTACCCTCACCCTTTCTGCATGTTATTAGCCCCCCCATTTGGCGCCTTATTCTGATATGAAGAAGAAAAACTATTACAAATGTTCCTTCTTTGTTCTATGCTTTATTAGGAATTTAAGTTCAGTTTTTTATGCCATTTGCTTTATCTAAGAAAAATGAGATCCATTTGAGTAAATAAGATGACGAGGTCTTGATAATCTTGGGAATAATGTTCAAGACGCGAAGTTGAAACTACAGTCGTTCCTCCAAAGGCACAATGCCGGGCAAGTTGGCAACATCAACTGAAGTTCAAATCTTTAGTATGATCTCCACATATCTACGATGACTCCATCTATCTTGTTATTTATCGTTCCATGTCTTTGTATTTCAGTGAAGAGAAGATGGAAATTGTGGAATACCATCTTATTAGTGCACTTTCAAAGGAGTACTAGCTTAGTGCATAAACATTATTGAACCCTACATATAACTGATTCAGCATGAGAATCTTACTTGGAAAACTCTATTAGATTAAATAAGTTCAAAACTGTCAATGGATTCTTTTGATGTTTGGACTCCACTGGCAGTTTTTCAAGGCTCACTTGCCACCCTTTAAGTTGAGTGCCTTGAGACACATGCAACCATAATAGATTAGAGAGTATGACTGCCTACGCATTTATTTGAGTACTGCGAGCCGCTACTGCGGACGATATGCTAGATAAACTTTTTGATCATGGATACGAAGCTGGGTTTGCGAATGGAGTGCTCGATGCAACCTTAACAGAGACTCACATGACTTGGGTGCTTCCTCCTTGTAACAATGTACTGCGAGAAGATTACAAATTTTTTTTAGGAATGAGAATCCAGGTTAGATGTACATTTTCTGTTCGTTCTCCTCCAAGCAGATCAGGCACCTCTTTGGTAGTTGAAAAACAACAATGTCGACATCTGCTATAGGCCATTTGAGTTAACAAACATGAATTTATTACTTATTAGTGTCCTAGATAGTGAAAGTCAAGTCATATATTGTCACATAGACTCAGCACAAGAGTCGTGTTTAATTATGTCTAAGGATCAGATTCTTCCAATTTTTAAGTCTATTGACATGGTCCACGGCTTTTATTCGTTTAGTTCTAGGGTAAATTGGAAAATTCCTAATCGTGGGACACGTATCCTATAATCTTGTCCATATGTCCAGTGTCAAACATGGCTGCATGTATTTTGAAGAGTCCATGTAGCATACTCAGAGAGAGTTCAGGCACTGCATCAGGCCTCTTTAACTGTGTCCCTGTTGTTATGAGCATCTACTAGTTATTTGTTGATGAGTTGTATACTGAGCAAATTTATGGGTGAATTAGCATTCTTAGTGTTTGGGAAATGATGGTGTCCATTGTCTCTGCAAGGATAGGCGGCTCAACAACAACAGCTTGACAGGAGAAATTCCTAGATCTTTAACTACTATTAATTCGCTTCAAGTTCTGTGAGTACCTACTTGTTCCTCATCCTCTTACATTTTTACTTGGCATACTATTCCTCATAATGACGGTATAACTTGGTGAACGTTGAATCCAGTGATTTGTCAAACAACTATTTAACAGGACAAATACCAGTTAATGGTTCCTTCTCACTTTTTACTCCCATCAGGTTTGTTGCTAATATATTTTCAGCGATTGTTGATTGGGTGATTCATCAGTATGCCCTGCTGACAGCCAAATTCTCATATTTCAGTTTTGCAAATAATTCATTGGTAACTCCCCCGGCTTCTCCATCACCTCCAATTTCCCCATCAAACCCATCTACTCCAGGTTAGTTTAATCTACTGAGTATTGCAATTCTGTTGTCCCCCTGCCCCGCGGGATACCTGACACACTCACTTTCGAACTTCTTAACAGTATTGGAAAGTATTCATTTCTATCATCGGTCGGTTTTATTATCTTCACCAGTCTGTTTTACTTGCACCATCATGCTCCCGTTGTTTAAAAAATTGGTCCTCACAAAGTTGCTCAGTTCTAGAATTCCTAGTTGTTAGAGCTGGTTTCAGGGGGAAGGCGGGTCAGTGTTGTTTAAATTGGTTTCTCAGATTTTTTTTATGATCAAAATCTAATTTCTCTAACAAAACAAGAATTGGATCCTGTTGAAACATTGCTTGATTCTGTGAATTTTTAGTTAGTCACAGGAATGCCCAGAAATTTTTCCTTTTCACCCCTACTAATTGTCAAGTACCATTGCAGTGGGCAACAGTGCTACTGGAGCTATAGCTGGTGGAGTTGCTGCTGGTGCAGCTCTGCTCTTTGCTGGTCCTGCAATTGCGCTTGCTTTGTGGCGACGAAGAAAACCACAGGATAATTTCTTTGACGTACCTGGTTAGTGATCCTAAATGGAAAACGGCTCAAATTGGTAACTGAGTGCTGCAAAGAATTTGGTTTCACTCATTTAATTTTTATTTGCAGCTGAAGAGGATCCTGAAGTTCATCTTGGTCAGCTCAAGAGATTTTCTTTGCGTGAGTTACAAGTGGCATCAGACAATTTTAGCAACAGAAATATTCTTGGCAGAGGTGGATTTGGTAAGGTTTACAAAGGGCGCTTGGCTGATGGCACCCTGGTGGCGGTAAAAAGACTAAAAGAGGAGCGCAATCAAGGTGGAGAGTTGCAGTTCCAGACAGAGGTAGAAATGATCAGCATGGCTGTGCATCGAAATCTACTTCGGTTGCGAGGTTTTTGCATGACACCAACAGAACGGCTGCTGGTTTATCCTTATATGGCTAATGGAAGTGTTGCATCATGTTTGAGAGGTACTGATTGCCTTGCCTTAATCTGCTTTATTGTGTCATAGATAAGCAAATTTCTGAATGATATCTAGTTTTGGTGCTCATCATCTAACTGGATTTTTTATTTTAACCTCATTCACATTCATCCCCAGATTAGTTTTGGAAAGGAATTATGATATTTTCCGTGTATAGGAGATTATCCCTAGGTAGCACGGACATGGACACCGTGTCCGACAGACACTGACCAGGACACCGCTCACCGCAATTTCCAAAAAACCAGATTCTGGACACCGCAAGAGACCGCTGAATTCTTTAATATATATATTTTTAATTATATTTATTTAGTAAACATGTATATATTTTTAATTATATTTATTTAGTAAACATGTATATATTTATTAATTATATTTATTTAGTAAACATGTATGTAACAAAAATAAACATCAATTGGAGCAGCTGAAATTTCGTTTAAAATTGATGAGAAAGAAAGAGAGTAACATGAAATAGTCTCAACAGTAACAAGAAAGAAGGAAAGAAGACATGGGACCAAAGACATGAAGGAGAGGTCATATACAACGAGATGGGTCTGTAATGAGGTTGGAGATGTTGGCTTATCGTTCTCTGGACCGGCAAGCTTGGACGCTTTTGGTAACAAAAAAGAAGGAAAAGAGAAAGAGATGAGATAGAAAGAAGAGGGTACCTTTGGCTGGAACCCGGCAAGATCCTCCGCCGATAAGCTCGGTTGTCTGTCACTTCGTCTTCTATTCTCTTGGTTAGGTAGATAGCAGCCGCAGAGAAGAAGACTTTGAAGATAAAAGGTCTCGGTTGATTTGATTCGGGTATGGCAAAAAGTTCATTTCTAAAAAGGTCCCTGATTTGTCAATTATTACACACAGACCCAGAAATAAGTTCGAAATACTGTATTTTGGCCCCATATGCGTGGACACTTCTTCGATAGGTGTCCGATAATTAAAAAGTTGAAAATAAAATCGGACACCGCTGAGAGGTGTTAGACACGTGTCCGGAGGTGTTGGCGAGGTGTCGGTAAGTGTCGGACACCATACCTCAACCCATAAGAGGCGTCGGTGCTTCCTAGGATTATCCAAATGAAGCGAAGTTGGCAAAGTTACTAGACTTTGAGACAGTGTTCGGTCAGTATCCAAACAAAGCATAGAGAACTTTTCAAAATTAAAAATTTGGGGCCTGTAACTGCTTGATACAACCCCTGTCCCATCTTGGGTGTCATGTGTGACAGCTGAAGAATCTGTGGCCCATATTCTGCTGCATTGTCTGATCGCTAAAATATGTGGGATGCGGAATTCAGTTTGTAGATATTTTCAGAGTTATGCCTCGATCGCTTGTGTATTGTTGAGGGGTTGGTCTCTTTATTAGCAACAGAGGTGAAGAGGGAAGCTTTGGGAGTTGATTGCTCCTTGCTTGTTCTGTTGTCTTTGGAGACTGGAATAGGAGAACTTTTGAAGGAGAGGAGTTGCCTTTAGCCAGACTTAAGGCTTTATTTTTTGTTTTCTCTTTGTGCCTGGGTTGAGGAAACCATCGGTGGTTCCATGGAAGCCTTCTTAGAGTTTTGGGCAGCTTTAAGTGCTGTATATCTTAGTTAAGTTGGTATTCGTCTTGTGTACATAGGTGGAGCTCCCTTTTATTTGTCTTCTTTTGTTAATAAATTTTTTGTTGTCGTCTACAAATAAATTGAAAATACAATGCCTACTGATGCCTTAAGATCCTCCTTCCGAAATTGCCCAAAAGAAGCAGAATGCTTGAGGAAGCGAAGCGCATTAAGTACAGATGTTATCTTCTGTGTGGACAATATAAAAAGGTCTATTTCTTGTGCACACTCAACTCATTGAATTGACAGACTGACTAAATTATGAAGCATGACACTAAAAATGGGATGACATCATGGAGGAGTATCTGTTGTCGTTTTAAATTGGAAGCGAATTACGAAATTCATCCCTGTATTCGAAATTCAGTATCCTTCAAGTTTGAGACAAAGAATGGTCAGATATCTTCACAAAACGTAAAGCTTTTCGAAATCAAAATTTAGGACATCTCAATATTGTGTTGTAATGAGCTAACTCATCGTTGTAGAGAGACCTGAATCACGATCCCCACTTGATTGGCCGAAAAGGAAACGCGTTGCTCTGGGATCTGCAAGGGGCCTTGCTTATTTGCATGATCATTGCGACCCTAAAATTATTCACCGTGATGTCAAGGCTGCAAATATATTGTTGGATGAGGAGTTTGAAGCAGTTGTTGGAGATTTTGGGTTGGCCAAACTCATGGATTACAAGGATACTCATGTTACTACTGCTGTACGGGGCACCATTGGACACATAGCTCCCGAGTACCTCTCCACAGGGAAGTCTTCAGAGAAGACTGATGTTTTTGGGTATGGAGTCATGCTTCTTGAACTAATCACTGGACAGAGGGCTTTCGATCTTGCTCGGCTTGCCAATGATGATGATGTCATGTTACTTGATTGGGTAAGTACTTGTCCTCTCATATGACATCTTTGATATGCTTGATTAAATCTGTATGTTAGTTATGTTGCCGATACTTGTAACATCTTTGACGTCATCTTAGAAGCCTTGTATGATCGAAATCTGGCTGTAAAAGGGAGAGACATGAAAATGGAATTGTACCATTCGTTATTGTTATGTAATCAGAATGAGTCTCTTCTCTCAGCGTTCATTTCATTCAATATTTATAAAGTGGAGTCCCTCACAGTTCCAATCAAAGATATTTGATTGGTGAAATTTGAGAGAGCAAAGTTTATTAAGGTGTAAAATTTGAGAGGGCAGTGCTATACAAGCTAAAATATTATAGTGTGTGGATGTGATAGAGTTACAGACAAGGAAATAGACGGCATTAAAAGTGTGCACATCTACAAGCAAGGTGAGTTTGTAGGACTTCTTAGTGAGAATAGCAGTTTTTCTTTTAATGGAAGAAAGTGCTCCTGTGCTATTATTGAGTGGAACGCAGAGATTTGTTGTCTATTGCTTCTTTTATTTTGGAAATGTTAAAAGAGACAAAGAGAGTGCTATAAGGAGCATGCTTACAAAAAATTGAACCTGGAAAATTTTTGTAAGCAAACGGATGTTGACATCCTCGTGGCATGGGTGACAGAGCGTCAAAAGATGTGAAGTATGAACTTAGTTCGCAATTTTGTTTATTTGCATATAACTTCCATGCGTAGTTCATGCTGCAAGGATTTCAAGTTAAAGGCTTATCCATTGAACGGTGTACTGCTTTCAGAGTGTGTTTTCTCGAACATATCATTGCATTTCCCTTTATTTAAGGAAAATTGATGAATAGAGATTTATATTTGCTAAATTTTGTGATGATTTCAGGTAAAAGGGCTTCTAAAAGAAAAGAAGTTGGAAACACTGGTTGATGCGGATCTGCAAGGTAATTATATTGATGAAGAGGTGGAGCAGCTAATCCAGGTAGCACTGCTCTGCACGCAAGGTTCCCCGATGGAACGTCCCAAGATGTCAGACGTCGTTAGAATGCTTGATGGTGATGGCTTGGCTGAGAGGTGGGAAGAGTGGCAGAAGGACGAAATGTTCCGCGAAGAGTTCAACGACACCCACAACCACGATACGGATTGGATAATTCCCGACTCTACGTACAACCTTCGGCCGGATGAATTGTCCGGCCCGAGATGATCTTCCGATGGTGGTCGGCGTATATATAGAAATTTCTTCTTGTCCCACTCTACTACAAATCATCTTTGTGCATATTATATTCATCTCCTTTTTCCTCTATTTCCCTTTCTCTCTCTTTTTTTTGTATTTTAAAATCAACTTGCAAAATCCCGTTTGTAACACAGTTTTGACGATACTGAAATGTCTATAATGTTGGCAGGTCGCATCTTGAATTTTCAGGTGCCAGACGAATACTGCACCTTTGTAATTTATGTCCATATATTCATATAGTGAATGTTGTCACAGAGAATAAATTCAAATGTTACATGAAGGAAATTTGAACATTAATTTATGCTGATTGCTGACACAAGTTGAACTTCAACTAGTATTTTAGTAACCATTATTTCTGGGTTTTGGTAACACTTCAGCTCTGCAATTTGGTTTGGGGGCGGCGGCCGCGGCCGCTGCTGCTTCGTTTGCCAACTTTGGTTTTGTTATGGTTAAAGTGTACAAGTGTAGTCGCAGAGACTGGAGAGGAATTGAAGTTGCAGTCTGTTAAAGCTGGTATTGTTTGTTCTATTGTCAAAAACAAACGCATCAAAGACTAAATCCAAGAATACACAATGATGAAATCATCACTGATGTGTATAAAACAATGACTCATGTGACCTTTTCCTAAAATTCTTACCCATCATCCCATTTCTATACAGAGAATCACAAGAGAATATCCTCGTTGACGGTCTTATCAAATTTATGTTTTCATCTCAAACATGCAACACCGTGATCTAATCATCCTGAAATTGATTCTCAAAATAATTAAGAATTTTTGAACTTTTGCCACAGTTGTATTTACAACAAAGCAGTTACTGATCGAGACTTCACACAAAATTCTTACTATATTGATACAATAATCAAAAGAGAATGTGCATGTATAACCGATCACTTCAAATTTAGATTTTTTTTTTTTTGATCAGGTAACGTGTCCCATCACGATTCTAAGTATGCTAAAATTGATTATGTGCCATCATCTAGGGTTCCAACCATGATGGTGTTGATCACCCACCCACACTCGATGCAAATATAGACACAAAGATTTCCCCCCATCAAAGGGATTGTCATTGACTAGAATCCCCAGGGTTAAAACCGGAAACATGAACAGAAATCACGGGAGTGCCGGGGGACACGTGGCGAGAAAACTCTGAGCCTCTGACATGGCTTATGGGGGTCCACCACTACCCCCCCCCCCCCCCCCAAAAAAAACCGTACACTTTTACAGAAACGAAAAAAAGAAATAAAACAAAAACAAAGCGCCACTCTCTAAATAGACTCTCTCTGTGCCGAAATATGTAAGTGTCCAAGAGGTGCTTAGCTACCCAGTTTGATTTCGCAAGAAACTCTTCCGCCTTCTTATTCACCCACCTAGGGTTTTTAGGGTTTTGTTTCTCTTCCAAGAACCAAAAAAATAACAAAATCAGGTATGTATGATGTGTCGTTAGACATTCTTTCGTTGTACTTCTTGATATGTACGTGTTGATCGGCATTCTTTTTTTTTTCCCCCTTCATGGGTGGTGTATAATTAACGAATGTTTCTGTTTTTGGTATGTTCTTGGTTTCTGTCTTCTGTTTTTTGTAAACATGTTTGTGTTTCTTTCTTTCGTTTCATGTTGTTGGTTTAGTGAAATAATCCTTGGTTGTGTTGTTTGTAGTCTCTTATGGATGATGTTCAATGTTTCTACTTTTGGTATGTTTCTTGATGTTTTGGGTCCTCTGTTTACGATGTCTCAGAAAACCTTTGATTTCCTCTCTCTTCTTTTTTTCGTGGCTTTCAAGCTTCTGCTCTGCCTCTTGGCCGTTTTTGTTGCCGATATTTATTTTGTTTTCGTTTCCACAAAGGCAGCGTTTATGTCTCTACACCCCCCCTTCCCTGTAGTTTTGTGAGCCTTTTTGTTGCTTCTGCAGGTTAGGACATTGTTTTCGACATGGGTTCTTTCTGTTTCCTATGTTTTAAATGTCGTTGTCAAGATTTATGTGGGTTGTGCTAAATCCTTTTTCTGTATGTAACATGACTCGGTCAACAATTTTTGACAGTTTGAATAAGGTGTAGGATTTGGGCATTGAAGGTAGATTTAACCCGAGGCTGTTATAGATCTGTTAGCTGCTGTTTCTTTTCTTGCTTAGATGCTCTGTTTTCTTTTATCTGTTTTGTTTAATACGGTCTTGCTGCACCAATGGAGTCACATTTATTGATTTTAATGCTAAATAGATGCATGGATGCAGTAATTTATTGTCTATCCTACTTTCTTTGGTTGCTTTTCTAGTTATGTAAAGATTTAACCAGAAGCTTATATGTTTCTTGAATGCACTATGTCTGTTCCCTGTTCTTGCTTGCAATTGCTGGTTTTGCTGCACCAACTGAGAGCATTCGGTGATTTCTATGCAGAACCTGTGCACAGGCTGAGTGTTTCTTTTGTATCTATGGCGTGTTTGTCCGCATTCCTTTCCAAAGCTCCTTTTGGGATTACCCAGAAAATTACGAAATAAATGAAAAAGGATAAAATGATTGATATCATAGTATTTTGATTCAGAGAAGTATAATTGATGTCATAGTTCAGGTGATCTTTTCTCTTCTTCCAGTGATTTGGTTACCGGTTGTTTTTAGTGAGTTTTCGTAGTTCTAATGTATGTGTGGATTTCTATATGTATCAGTACTTCTGAATCATTTATTGAACCGACTAAAGACTGTTCAACTAGATTCTTTTCACTCCTACGTTCGCATGGAATGATCTGTCAACTTCGTAGTACATTACATGGTTCCAGTGTTAGTCATGGCTGTTGTTACATGGTTGTAATAGTTACGGGTAATCAGATTAGAGAGGAAACCTGTTAAAGTATGATTGTGTCTGTCGTTGTAAGAACGATTTACAAGGTTAGTTGCGTCTAATGTAGTATGCTATTACTCCACAAGCCCTTCTATCTATCTTACCTTCTCATCCTTTTCTGGTAGCTTTCTATAGAATCTAATTTGCATCATACCTCTTGGTTTGCTTTTCATATGTTTACGTAGGCATTCCGTTGTGGTATCGTGGTTTGAGGAAACAGATTTGTTTTGATCAAAATGAAGCATGATTCTTGGTTCTTACAATGTTGTTATTTGCCCTTAATGTAGTGGTCATTTGTTGTTGTGATAGCTTCTTTCTTATGGCCTTGGTTGCCCAACCTATCTTCTTGTGTCATGTTTTGACCATATTGGGAAATGGAAAATGTAGTCGGAGTTACATGTAGGATTCCTTACAGTTTCCTCTCTGACTTGAGCGTGATATACAGATTCTTATCTACGTTTGTGAAGGTGATATCTAACCAGGTCCGAGTGCATATTTTTCAACATTAACCATATGGTGATTTGTTATTCTTCTATGCTTGATTCCCCATGTACTTATTACTCTCGATGGTCAGGAATTTGGTAATGGAACCTTCAAATCCAGATGTACTCGAATCACTGCCCCCTCCTCCGCCCACCATACCACAAGATTTTGCTCCTGCAAAAGCATCACAGCCGAAACGGTTCCCTATGGCCAGACGTGGCATGGGTACAAAAGGGCAAAAACTCCAGCTTCTAACAAATCACTTCAAAGTTGGCATGGCCAGTTCTAGCGAATACTTCTTTCACTATAGCGTATATCTCTCACCCCTTCCCCCGCAGTTTATATCTTTCTCTCTTTGTTTGCATTTATCTTCCTTTGTTCTTACAAGCACAAAAAGAAATGAGTACAACCTAGATATTTCTTGCATGCGTGGTAATACTTGCTTTTTACTGGTCTAGGTTTCTATGTTCTATGAAGATGGGACCCCAGTTGACAGCAAAGGTATAGGGAGAAGAGTACTTGACAAAGTCCATGAGACATATGACTCTGAGCTTGCTGGTAAAGATTTTGCATATGATGGAGAAAAAAGCTTATTTACCATTGGTTCTCTTCCAAGGAACATACTCGAGTTCACCGTTGTTCTGGAGGATAGCCATTCCAATAGGTAGGATGCAATTGTTGAACTTCGATCATGCTTCCATTATTCTTGTTGTAGCCATTTAAGAATTTTCCATTTGGTCTTTTGTTCCCAGGAATGTAGGAAGTGGAAGCCCTGGTGGTAAGGGCAGCCCAAACGAGAGTGATCGGAAGAGATCACGCCGTCAATTTCAGTCCAAAACATACAAGGTGGTGATAAATTATGCTGCAAAAATTCCAATGCAGGCAATTGCTGATGCACTTCGTGGACATGAAACGGAGCACTTCCAAGATGCAATAAGAGTGCTTGACATTATACTGCGACAGCATGCAGCTAAGCAGTAAGCATTTCACGTGGTTATGCTTCAGTTCATCTGGTGTTTCCACTGTTACTTACATGCTAAGCAGTAAGTATTTCACGTGGTTATGCTTCAGTTCATCTGGTGTTTCCGCTGTTACTTTACTTTCTGTAGGGGCTGTCTTCTTGTGCGTCAGTCATTCTTCCACAATGAACCAAGGAACTTTACGGATTTGGGAGGTGGTGTTCTTGGCTGTCGGGGTTTCCATTCAAGTTTTAGGGCCACTCAAGGGGGTCTGTCTCTAAATATTGGTAAGCTGTTGTACTGTAGCGTTGCATCATCTACTTCTTCTACCTTCATTTTTCTTCCCACATTTTTTCCTTCTTCTGAATTCTGATTATGTATTTTTATGCATTATCCTATCCAGATGTATCGACTACAATGATTGTCCAGCCAGGTCCAGTTGTGGACTTTCTTCTTGCAAATCAAAAGGTCCGAGAACCTTATGACATTGACTGGGTCAAGGTAAGTGAAGCTTTCCACCTTGATTTTGTTAATTGCTTGACACACATTGTCATCCTCAAATGCTGGCTGCTTTTACTTTCCTTAACAGGCTAAACGGACGTTAAAAAGCCTCAGAATCCAGGCCCGTCCGTCCAATGCCGAATACAAGATCACCGGCTTGAGTGACAGACCTTGCAGAGACCAAACGTAAGCTTTTGCTTTTTGGGCTACAAACGAGCATTATTCAGCGTTAAGTTCTAACTTTGACTCTAATTAACAATACAGCTTCTTATTAAAGCAAAGAAGTGGAAAGGATGGCGAAGTTGAACCTATTGAATTAACAGTATATGAGTACTTTCTCAATCACCGCAAAATAGCGCTGCAATATTCTGCAGATTTCCCATGCATTAATGTTGGGAAAGCCAAGCGTCCAGTTTACATTCCTCTTGAGGTAATTGATATAGAGGCACTGTTAAGATTGGTCACTGCTGAGGTCAATGTACTTATAAAAATTCTCCCCAATTCTTCTAGCTTTGTTCGCTGGTTTCCTTACAACGCTATACCAAGGCATTGTCCAATCTGCAAAGAGCGTCACTTGTAGAGAAATCGCGACAGAAGCCCCCGGAACGGATGAGAGTCTTGACTGATGTAAGTGTTTCTTGTTAAATAATACGACATAATTTATGGTTCATTTGTTTATTGATCTATGGTTTTTATGGGGGTTTTCATGCAGGCACTGAAGCGTAGCCATTATGATGCTGACCCCCTTCTTGGTTCCTCTGGAATTTCAATTGGCACTCAATTCAGTCAAGTTGAAGGTCGTATTTTGCCTGCCCCGAGGGTAATGTTTTTCCCTTGCCGCATGTGTTTTTAATTTTTTCAGTGACTTGTTAATTTTGAGCTCATGTTAGTTCTTCTCATTTTTTTTTTTCGAATATTAGTTGAAAGTGGGCAATGGGGAAGACCTCTTTCCTCGTAATGGACGGTGGAACTTCAACAACAAGGTTCATTTCTTCCTTTAATCTGATTCTCCTGAAATTTAAATCCTAATAAAAGTGTTCTCGTTAAAATATTTTAATCCCACAGAGATTAGTAAATCCAGCAGAGATTGAACGCTGGGCGATTGTAAACTTCTCTGCTCGCTGTGACATCCGGGGCCTGACCAGAGATCTAATCAAGTGTGGACAAATGAAAGGAATTGTGAGTTTTTTCTGAAAAAATAAATTGCTAGATAAAATATCAATCCTTGTTGTATAGCAATTTGCTTTTGAGTTGATCAGTTATATATATATATATATTACACTGTTAGGTTATTAGTCCTCCATTTGAGGCATTTGAAGAGAATCCTCAGTTCAGACGCGCCCCTGCTCCGGTTAGAGTGGAAAAGATGATTGAACTAGTGAAAGGAAAACTTCCAGGGCCACCACAGTTTCTTCTGTGCATTTTGCCTGAGAAAAAGAATTCCGACATCTATGGTTGGTACTTTGCTTCTTGATTGTAGTCTTTTCAGTTACTTCATTAAGTTTTTTCCTATGCATAATTTTCTCCTTCCTTCCCCCAAAAAAGGTCCATGGAAGAGGAAAAACCTTGCAGAGCTAGGCATCGTCACTCAGTGTATTGCGCCTACAAAAGTGAATGATCAATATCTTACTAATGTGCTATTGAAAATCAATGCCAAGGTAAGGTGTCTAGTTCAATGTAGAATAGTGAATGATGCGTACTTGCATTTGTTGAATGCCTGATGTTCTTTCCTCCACTGTACTGATATTTGCCTTTTATGTTTTTTCACAGCTAGGTGGTATCAATTCCCTTTTAACTACAGAGGATTCTCCTTCAATACCTGTAGTTTCAAGAGTTCCAACCATAATTATTGGAATGGATGTTTCCCACGGCTCGCCTGGTCGTTCTGATATTCCATCAATCGCGGCGGTACTATTATTGCTTACAGTTCTGCAAAAACATCGATTCAAGATATCAAATGCTTGATAGTGTTGATCTTTACTTGCTGCGCGATTCGTAGGTGGTAAGTTCAAGGGAATGGCCTCTGGTTTCCCGTTACAGGGCTTGCGTGCGTACTCAGTCGCCCAAGGTTGAAATGATAGACTCTCTGTATAAGCGGGTTTCTGATACTGAGGACCAGGGCATGTTCAGGTATTGTTCCTTCAATTCATTGCTGCCACAGAAGAGGACTTGGTCATACAAGACAGAAGCAAGTTGCACGTTAACTTGTTGATCAAAAGGTTTTTGTCTTCTGCAATCCCAGGGAGCTTTTGTTGGATTTTTATGCGAGCACAGGGAAACGAAAACCGGATCAGATTGTTATTTTCAGGTATGTTTTCAGTTCCCAAAAGATCTGCCTGCAGTCTCCCTATATCAGTATACCTGGCCAGCTGGTCGACTCGCCAGGTAGACCTGTACCTCACCCGGTAGACCTGCGGGTAAACAGGTCAAATTTCAGGTTTTTTATTTTTAACAATTGTTTTGGCAGTAAGGCATAGACTCTTCTTTTCCTTTTTTTTTTTTTTAATTCTAGCATATTGCTTGTTTATACAACACAAAAACATATACCACCAATAATTTTACAACTTTTAAGTTTCTCCTCCTGTTTTCTACTCTCCAACTCCAGTAACTAGTCAACTATCAAATTTCTCATTCCATTGTTTCTCCGGGGGAAAGCCCGTCTTTCTCCTCAAATCCGACCTTAATGATGTCACCATTGGTCACGAGATTGTGGAGGAGATTCCGGCGCTCGACGTCTTTCCTCTCAAATCTCTGGCTACTGGTACCCAATCTTGACTGAACTGAGATTTACGGGTCTGTTCGGGAATCAAAATTGAACATGCATCCATTTTTAACATATTCTTTTTTTTTTTTTGCAACTGGTTGGATTGACCCGCTGGTCTGGGCATTTTTTTTGCTAAGTGTATTTATCGGTAAGGTGATCAATAAAGACATAAATCATATCTATACTATATTTAAAAGCCCGCGAGGGGTTACCAAACTTTTTTCCTTATAATATCCATTTAGAATTTAAAAGGTTTATAAAAATTAAGGGTGCTTTTTAATTTTAGAAGGGTGCGGCTAATTTCATAACCCTTTTGGATAAATTCACACATTTTGTCGCAAAAAGCTTCAAGGTTCACGACAGTGAAAAAATGTATGTACTCAAGCAAAAAGGGATTTTGATTTAGCCCCACCGTCCAAATATGGTTTTAAGTCTATGCTCACCTTTTAGTAAATGCTATCAAAGCATGACTTTAAATCTTACAAACATCAAAATCGACAAAAGGAACACTTAATTTCAGCTACTCCTTATAGTTCTTAAACCTAGGTATTATCATATTCTTCATTATTGAATTACTTCCTTCATTAGCAGTATCTTGTATCTACTTTAGACACACACACACGCACACGAATAGATTGGTCTTACAGGTAAGTATATCTGGTATTAACATATTAATGATCTCTGTTGCAAAATAAAAGTCTCTTGGAAAACATATTGTAGATTACATGCACCACATAATTAGTAGCCTAATATGTACTACTACGGTTAACAAGGCCATGATAGGCAAGAAATAAAGAGATTAGTACACTATACACTGTTATACTTGAAAATGAAGAAAAAGAAGATAACACTAAGATTAAGCGTAACTTGAAAAAAAAAATTGTACTTGAACTTTGGAACTTAGTTTAGAGAATACTAAAAAAGTACTAGCTCAGTATGTCAATTTTCAAGTAAGAGATAACATGAAATTTTAAGCATAACAATGATATTTTGAATTTCAGTGGAGATGTTTAACAAAAGAAGGCTAAAACTTTGTAAATAAGGATAAAAAAAATGTAGGAGCTACCAATACTAGATTCGCTGCCTAAGCAATTGAGTTATTATATATGCACTGCAAGGTCTCTTGAGTTCATTTGATTCTTACTTTTAAAGATACAACTTTCTAAGTTTCTAACTCCTTCCGTTTTGCATTGGCACCTTAAAATCTTTTTTGGGCAACAATTTTCAAATTTTTGTTAATGTCACTCAATATTAATTCAAACTTCTTTTTAGCTCCTAACTTTTACCTTACGGAGTACTTCCTAGAGTTCTGTACAAGCTACAAATAATTAACACTTCCTAAACTTACGTACTTGCCATACAAACATATTACAAGAGATTATACGACTCCAATACCATTCTTATTAATTTTATGTATGTTAAATTGTCTCTAAAATACTTTCTTCACCTTTATTACTGCAATGTTAACCTTGTAGTGTACGGTAAGAATTAATAGAGTTTGTGGAAGATGTTTGAAACAGTGACTATAATGCAATGTACCTTAAACAACAAGGAATATGAAACAATCACACTAATTTTTAGTAGCAACTTGATGTGACAAAAAAAACAAGTATGAGAATTAATGATAACTTTTAATGCTAATTGATATTAACAATCTGTATTCGAAGGTAAGACTATGTTTTGTTGCAATCTATTTTCCATGCTTCAAGTCTTTCATTAGCAGTCGATATAACTTATTTACGTGTTATGGTTTAGTTAAAATAGTAAGACTAATCAAGTTTCACTCAGCTCTATAAAATCTCTATTTCGAATCATTAGTTGACGTGCAAAGCACAGTGCTGAGCCTTATTGCCTTACAGTTTCGAACACGTACTACTCAATTCCGAACAGAAGCTCGTGTTTTTTTGCTACCTGAGAGTCCCCACTTGTGACCTGGGAATACCTATTTCTTGGGGGAAATAGATTGCGCAAGGCTTTGGGTGTTTAGAACTTGCATTTCTTCCTCTATCTTTGCAAATTATTTATTCCCTTGTCCATTTTTTGTGCGCTAGTAAGCTCTCTGTCTTGGTTTGACCCACGAGTACGTCTGAAAATTCTTGTTTGTTGAAGCGTGGTAATAGGTTTCTGCATGTGCACTATGCAGGGATGGAGTTAGCGAGTCTCAGTTCAACCAAGTCTTAAACATTGAACTGCAACAGATTATCGAGGTTTTATTTCCTAACTGGAAACTTAGCAGTTTTATTTGCTTCATGATAAGAACGATACATAGGTGCTTTGTTACAAACCTGTACATGCTTTGCAGGCCTGCAAATTTTTGGATGAGCAATGGTGTCCGAAATTCATGGTTATTGTTGCACAAAAGAATCACCACACCAAGTTCTTCCAGACCAATTCCCCCGATAATGTCCCGCCTGGTTTGTCATTTGAACACCATCCTTCAGAAATTGGCAGACCTTTTGTCGAAATAACAAATTTGAAGAAAAATAATAATCTAGCTAGCTAGTTGGTGTTGGTGTAACACCACCTTGTCTTCTGACATATGCAGGAACGGTTATCGACAATAAAGTCTGCCACCCAAAGAACAACGACTTCTACCTGTGTGCTCATGCTGGAATGATTGTGAGTGTTACACTTCTTTGATTACTCATGCTGGAATGATTGTGAGTGTTACACTTCTAACAAGTTACATCGATGAGAAGAGTATACTTGGTTACTAACCTTTTCTACTTAGGGGACAACCCGACCCACACATTACCACGTTCTACACGATGAGCTTGGGTTTTCCGCAGACGACATGCAGGAATTTGTGCATTCCTTATCGTATGTGTAAGTAGTAACATAAGAGTGAAGTTCCATTCATCTGCATTCCTTATGTGTAAGTAGTAACATGAGAGTGAAGTTCCATTCATCTGGAAAAAAAGAACCCAAGCATCCTACCTTTAGTTTATTAAAGCCAAGCAACAGACCGCTCTTCTAAATTTGCCCTATTATTCTTTGCAGGTATCAGAGAAGCACAACAGCCATTTCTGTAGGTAATTACTCTTGTTTAAGATGCTTTTTCTTTGCATTTGGTCATCAAAGTTTCCACAGCTCGGTAGCAAAACTTGTTAATAAGCCCCCACGCCCTTCTGTCATTAATTCCAAAAGTTTATAACGCAACGTCATTGGAAGTTAATCACTTGTTTCCCAATCAAACTAAAGCATACAACAGTGTAAAGGATATTGGAGGCTTTTCTGAATCCTAATAACCTTCAAGCACTTCTAATCGTGTTGTACGGAGAATATTGGACAAACGCTTGGACTGTCCTAGGCTGCTTGGTTTTTTTACACTACCCCCTAGTTGAAAGAAATTCAAGCCCGGGTTCCACACCCACCTCGCGGGAAATGCAAGATACACAAGCTCTTGTTGGGACATTTCCTCCGTTATAACTTGCATGCTAGAGCTTTTGTAATCCTAAGTGGGGTGTAAGGATGTCCAGAACAGTTAGGCTTATGGCATAATGTTTGAGAAATGTCCTACTCCTTTTGACACCCTTTATGTTAACATTATTCTTGTGCAGTTGCTCCCATTTGCTATGCCCATCTGGCCGCTGCCCAGATGTCCCAATTTGTGAAGTTTGATGAGTTATCCGAGACATCATCTAGCCATGGCGCCATCACTTCTGCTGGTGGTGTTCCCGTGCCAGAACTGCCCAAACTACATCCTAACGTGCGCAGTTCGATGTTTTTCTGCTGAGGAATGCAACTACAGCTTGGAGACTGCATAGATTCGAGGCTAAGGCTGTTATAATTTCCACATTTTGAGAAACTTGTTTGGAAGTTAATCTCCCTCATTAGACACTGTTTTCCCGTTTAAAACTGGCAAAAGGCTCTATGACGATTGATGGCTGCTACGTCCTCTGAGCTCGGTTTATGTTTTTGGGGGCTAGTGCTCTCAAGTAAATGGTAAGGAAACATAACTAAGGATTCGCTCTATTTTGCCATCCTGTTCACCCTTTTTCAGTGGCATTTGCACTTAACCCAACGAAAATTCCACTTATAAAATGATCAATTTTCAAGATTCTGCACATGCGACATGTGCACACAACCACAATCCATAGTTCTATTTTGATGTGCAATTCAGAACCCTACGTGGCTTGAAGCAGTGCATGCTATAGCAGTTGTAACAAGTGAATTGCGTTTAAATAATCCTTTCCTACTCAAATCTTTTATCTAGATTTGCCTAAAATATTTTTTGGGAAACCAAATATTAACAAAAGGGAATTGATAAATCTTACAAGGACTCGAGTACAGCCAGCGAAATAGACCATGATTGAAGACATGTCATTAGAGAAATTGTTGAGGTCTAGGTAGAAGATCTCATGAAGTGAAAGATCAAAAAAGCGTGTAGGAGATGAAAATGCTTTTGTCATGATATAACACTGGCTTTTGTCAAGAGACCACACTGGCAAAATCAGAATCCCGGAGCTTGAGTTAAAAAGGGGTGCAATCTTTGTCCAAGTTTTTGTTGGTAGAAAAGTCATCATTCAACAAATAAAACTAGCAACAAATCCAATCAACTAACCATGGACAGCAGACTTGAGAAAAAGAACCAAGGCATGCCATTGTTGATTAAGAAACCTATTTTGACATGTGTCCACAGAAAAGAAAAAAAAGCGTATCTCCCATGTACAGTAGGACCATATTCTCATCTAGGCAGCACCAGCAGCTTCACTTTCTGCCTCCAGTGTTAACACGCGGTTTGCCTTTAACCTCAGATTCCTGCACCAGCATCAGTAAGCGGAAATGAACCTCGATGTATGAATGATAAAAGTAGAACTTGCAAAATCACTGCCATAGTACGTACCTGTGGAGCATGCAAGTAAATGTAGGTCTTTGCCGTAGCCGGATTGTGATTTTCTGCACCCTTACTCCAATCATAACAAACCTGTAAACAAAGAAGTGCTGATAAGATAAACCATCGCGCCAAACTTGGATAGGCAGAGAAAATGCACAAAAACACAAATGTTTGCATGCCACAAGTAGAAATGCCCCAACATTTCATTTCATTTTTCCTTTTTCTATAGCGCAATAAAACAAGCAACAAGCTTCTTATTGCTTCCCAGGCTGGCAATTAGGAAACTAAATAATTTTCGATAAATGTACTCTAAAGATACCTATTATTGAAGAGCTTCAGGAACAAGTTAATTAAACACGCCGCATCCAATGTAATCTCGAAATATAAACCTATAACACGTATTACCAGCAAAACCAAGAGATTCTGATAAGACAAACCAGAGGAGTAAGACATCAACCAGCCAGCGATGCACGTGCCGAAGCCATTACCAAATATAACATGACCCCTCAAATTTACTTGTCCAGTTTCCTTTCTCTGTGCGTGTTGGCATGAATGACCAGAAAGGAGAGAGAGTTGCAACAGAACAAAAAAAAACATTGTTTGGTTAAACAAGGTGAGCAGAACATACCGCATAAGCATATATAGAACCATCATTGTTGAAGGCACTGCAAGGAATAGGTTGACTGCACCTTGACATGGCCTGTACAACAATCAGATGAATAACAATTAGACAAGTAAGCAATATATCCAAGCCAAGTATCAAACTGTTGATCGAAATGGGACTAAGTAAAGGAAATTGGGAAGAACAAAAAAGTGTACTACACACAAGTAATAAAGGATAAGAACATGTTGGCCGTGTGAGATAAGAGGGATTAAGGTCAAGTTCACACACTAAAACGAAGAGGAAAGTACAAAAGATGTAACAATAGTGTAATTACACAATGAGGAGAAAAAAATCTTAGACAAAGAAGTACAACAATGATACCTTAAGTCGCTGTTTGCTATCTTTGTCCCAAAAGTTAAAAGCACCATCTGATCCTGCAGTTGCAAAGGTATGATGTACCTGAGAAAAGGGAAGTAAAAGGAAAAGATGAGAGAACAATTTGGTCATATATAGCAAAGGCCGTTAGATGCCATTTGTGTTGATTGCTCATAAGTATATCAGAAAAATGTGCTTGGATAGGGGGAATGGTGACATCAACTAGTTGAGGACAAAAGCTTAATTAAGTTGCAAAACTAAAGCTTAACACAATTTAGCATAGGAAGCAAGAAGATCTCTGAGCTGTTACTTATGTTGATGACACACCACTTGAATAAACAGATGATCCAAACTATAAAGATGTAAAGTTAAAAAACACAGATTTCCTCATCCCGATATGTAAAGTTAATAAAGATGATCCAAGAAGATCGCCAAGGAATTGGATTCATATTCGCCTATGTCTCATGGTTGGTGATGTGTCGGAACAGATCCCCAAAAATAAAAAAGAGTAGACGAGATAATGCACAGAAGCCCATCCATTGAAGTCTGAACATTGCGTTCATGACTGAACATACAAATTCATGGAAAATGGCACTTGCCAGATCGTCGGCTAACCAACAATATCATGTATGCTTGAAATGAAGAAATAACCTACTTTCCGCAGAATCAACTTGAGTGCTAAATTTCACACAAAATAAATGTCAGTTTCCAGACAAAAATTCCAATTATTTGACTGATAAATACACAAAGGATATATTACTCAATCAAATACCTTAGTTTTTTGCAATTATGAACTAACACTTTGACAATCAGAAAGGCTCAGCATAAACTAAAAAGGTTCAGCAGTAAAACAGAATCTTACAGGATGGAAGTTTAGAGAGTTGACAGAGTATATATCAGTGCTCTCTCGGTGGCATTTGAAAGTGAAGTTCTTACTTTGTTGGGTATCATCCAGATGATGTACACCAACCCTTCCTTCAATTGAACCAACCTACAAAGCATAATTGCCAAAATAAGAACAAGTGATGAAGAAACTAGAAAAACATAGCAAGAGGGATACTGTTACATTCATCATGCCTTGCATTTATGACGAGAAAATGTACAGCAGGTCGATCTACAAGAGGAGCTGTCTTTAAGTACCAGGCTACAAGCATAATTGTATCGATATCCATACAATTGTGTTCTTTCATAGTTTCTTCAAGTCACTAAGCAGGAATTATATTCATACTCCATACCTTGTCTATTAGCTTACTCGATCATGTGTAGGAGCTGTCTTTAAATACCAGGCTACAAGCATAATTGTATCGGTATCCATACAATTGTGTTCTTTCTTAGTTTCTTCAAGTCACTAAGCAGGAATTATACTCATACTTCATACCTTGTCTGTTAGCTTACTCGATCATGTGTAGATAGCCTAAACATTTAGACCCTGCACTAGGTGTAGCCTCAGAAAACTATGAACATGCAGGCAAATTTTTCCTGTCTTGAAGTCTAGCGATACAATGTCAACGGACCTAGTCAAGAACAATGTCACGCTACAGATAATCAAAAAATAGCTGTGAACATACCAAGAAACCTTGTTGGTCTGGAAAAGCAGCAACACACCTTGTCTGGTACTTCAGTGGTGAAACGATTTTCTTGAACTCAGCCTGTTTCCATTTCATATGGTCAAAGAATGTTATGATATGGCAAAAAGAAGACGAACCAGAAACTATTCATCCCATATCAAATAAACCAGAAACTCTATCAGCAAATTTTAGTGTGGGTACGGTAAAGGTCAGTCATTAAACTGACACTTCGCAAGGTGTTAATGGAACTATGGGACCGTAATGCAAATAACATAGTTTTCTACTTGGCCAAGGGTAATACCCTATGAACATAGTCAACAATTGATACTTCAAAATCTTATCAAGTTATTGCACGATCTTAATGTAGCTTGAAGTTAAACAAGAATGTCCTATTAATCTAACCAAGCTTGTCTTTGAAGTCTAGGGAACAAGGGCAGCACTTCATATTTACGTAAGAAACATATGCAATACCTTTTCGTTAGCTGATTGAACATGCACCTCTAATTCCTAAGATTCGTATGGCGAGATGATGTTTACTTGACACTCGATGCAGTGAGATTGCTATATTACTGAAAACGGTGTATTATTCTCCTACTTAATAGTTCAGTGAACTATCAAAGTTATGTTGCTGGCGGTGACTAATTCTAGAAACTGAGCAGCACTAAACAAAGACATTGTCATTCCAGTTATACTGAAGTTTAAAACAAATTGTTGGGAAGGTTGCCTAAGATCCCAAACTATCTACATCAAAGCTTAGTATTGTGTCTAGCCACACAAAAGAGAAAAGAAAAACGTAACCCGATGACAGTTTTCTCCCGGTGCCAGTAGTCCAAAAGTTCAAGAAATACAACCGACTTCTGAAAAGGATGCCACCCAATTTCAATACCTGAGGGTTCTGCAAGTTATAGATAACAAGGTTTCTATCTGCTGTGCCAACCACCATTAGAGGATGTCTCACACTAAGAGCATAGCAGCGATCAGGAAGCTGTTGGACATGCACTGGACTCTGTTGTCTCAAATCCCAGTACCTGTAAAAGGTAGCAAAGCACTCCAATCAACAAAAAGAAGAATCTAACGCTCGAAAGTGTGAGAACAACATAATAGGTAGACATCAATATTGCCACACTCCAGCGAACCATTTAACAAGATTTAGAGTTACTGCTGACCTTAGAGTCTTATCCCAGCCTCCTGAGA
This sequence comes from Escallonia herrerae, assembly GCA_033070095.1. Lineage (NCBI taxonomy): Eukaryota > Viridiplantae > Streptophyta > Magnoliopsida > Escalloniales > Escalloniaceae > Escallonia > Escallonia herrerae. The sequence goes on from JAVXUP010001513.1 coordinate 142,312, forward strand.
CTAACATGTTCATCTCCGGAATCCAAGCAACCTCCTTAACTGGAGCATCATGCGTGCCCACAGTGACTGCATTGCCACCCAATGGCCACATCTTCACTTGCTTATCACAGCCTCCAGAAAAAACCGTTGTCCCGTCATCCTTCCAAGTTGAGCATAAAGCCTATCATATATTTCAAAATAAATAAATCAGCATCACATAACACCACTAAACATCAGCAAATAAACCTGCATGTACTGCAGAAATTAATGTGTTACCGGCTGGTCATGCGACATTGCTGCCTTCGCGGCGCTCGCAAGGTTGGTTCCATTCCTTATCACCTCCCAACATCGCACCTACCAGAATTTCCATTCCATGCACAATGTAGGGTAACTATACGTATATTGGCTCTAACGTGCAAACCAAACATAACAGTTACACAAAAGCATGTAAGCATGCTCCCAAAAATCACGCTAGGATGCTAGGAAACTTTCTTGGGATTGAACAGGTCAACTTTAATTATGCTCACTAGAACATTGTTATTTAGGTTCTATTCAAAGTGTAGACGGCCGAAATATATCCTAGAAACGCACAAAAAGTCAAGGGGACAAAAATTACAAAACTGAGCATGTTTCATGCTAGTTTTAACCTCACAATTCGAGCCCTAAAGTCTGCACCGATAAAACAGTAGCAGTTCCAATTTATTACCAATAACATTGGGAAAATAGCAAAGATAAGAATAAACAATAGGGAAATCCAATTCGAAAGAAAACAAACCTGGTTATCCCATGATGTTGCAACAAGGTAATTGGCCTTTGGGCTGAAACAAAGGCTCGATACCGAGTCGGTGGGAGGGTGCACCACCTACATATATCAAACCACAAACATCACCACTTCCACAAACTAAATCACACGATAGTTAAGCGAAAAGAGAGAGAGAGAGAGAGTGCATAAACAAAATTAACAACAAAATCCTTCAATACAAAGTGGTAATTACAAAAATTACCTCAGTAGACCTGTTGGGATTTGTGTTGGCAAGGGTCGAGCCGAAAGCAGACATTCCAACTCTTAATGACAGGACAAGAACAATACAACGAACGGAGTTAAGGATTCGGAGACAAGTAGATTTAAGATTAAGCGGGTCAGCTGAAGCAATCAGACGTGATAAACTAGGATTAAGCAGAGGGTTACTGGAGTAATGGTTACGACACTGATAAACCCTAGATTCTGAAACGAAGAACCCTAAAAAAGCGGAGCATCCAGAGAGTGATGGTGGGGGGAGAGAGTGACTGACGGTGATTTGAAAGGGCGGAGAGGGAAATGCGGGTGTGGGGGTGTCGTAAAGCGTTGTATTGACGCGGTGGCGGTGGCGGTGGCGGTGGCGTTAGTGAAAAGCTACGTCGGGCTTAGGCGACGCGTTTACGGGCTTGGTCTTGGACTTTGATTCTTGGGCTTGGGCTTGAACTTGGGCTTTGTAGTTCGGTTTGACGTGTTTGTTGGGCTTTAACTGGAAATCTGGCTCGGTGGGTTTAAGAGAAGGCTTTGAATCGGTAAACCAGCATTTATGAATAATAATTATCTATAAAAGCTGACCAGTCTCTTTCCACTCGTACTAAGAGTATACAAATGACGATGAACCCAGATCATATCACATATTTGGTCTTTACGGTTGATGAATAAAATGATGAGCAAAGATCTTAATTTGACAATTTGTGCGATACAACTATGTTTGCAAAATATTCTGCACATTTGGAACGAGTCTTGACAGAATTTTGCTTTCAAATTACTTTGGAGTAATTGATGAAGTTGGAAGTAGATGGGACTTGAGGGGATTTAAGATCAAAACTATTGAAAAGAAAATTCATTAAATAGTTATTTTTATACGCTTACTAAAAGATCGATTTTCATTTACTAGGCCAACGTAAAACTATATTAGATTTTACTGATAATTTTATTGGAACAATTAAGTCTTTTCACCTTCTCCTTTATGAGAAAAAGTTTGTTTGTGAATATGAAAGTCTTTTTTTAGTGACAAATGAGCGTGAAAAAACTATAATAGAATGCAAAAATAGATATTCGGAAGTAAAAGTGTAGGTGTCGCCGCTGATGCTTCATTAGCAACAAAATATTGTGAAATTACGAAGGGGTTATAGAATTTCTGACAAAAGAAAAACATAGCAAGCCGTATGCAGAACCCAAATGCCTTTACTCCCCCCTTCAGTCACTTTGATTTCCGGTAAAATTAAAGACAAATGAGAGCCCCATTGCCGCATGATATGCCGTGAGAACAACTTGTCAAGTGAGCGTTGAAACGTGTAAATCACCTCTGTTGAATTCACTTCTGATTTTCAAACTGAAACTGACCCAGAATTTCCTAGAGCTTTGCCATGGCGCTCATGGGCATGTTTTGACTCGAGAATTCTGTACGTATTAGTATGCTTCCTTTCTTCTTTTACCCGCTAGTGCGTCTGAAATGGTGGCCATTTAAGCCGAATTTCCTTCTTATTGCTGACGATTACGGTCTAACTGTATAATAAATATTAGTCTTGCCTGCTCTTCTCGGAGTTCTTGGCTTCTCGTGTCTTCGTCCTTGTATTTACTTCTTGGTCCACACCTGAATATTTAGTCTTAAATGCTAAAAAAGTAGTACCCTTTTGTGGTTTAAAACCAGCTGCGGATTTTATTCGTGGTAATGCGGTATTGAAGACTGATTCTGTGAATGTAACTTAGTTTACGCTATTCATTTAATGGGATTAGGTGTTTACGTACATTTGTTTATCAGTACCCAAATTTCTCAGTCATTCCATAACAAGAAAGTCAATTTCAATGCTTTTTTATTCTTCTTATTATTAGTTGACGAACGTTTGGTGCTTTAGTTTCTATTTTCTAGGAGGTCAAATGGTTTTGCAGTTTATAACCAATACGTGATTGCAATTGGACATACATTTCCTCTAATTTTTTTGTTCTTTGTCTAGTTGAAAAAAATTGTTGGAATCCATGTCGTTTTCCAGCTTCATTGGTGTTGATTTTCAGACCTGGCATCCAAGGCATTAAAGGGTTGGTCAAATTTCAGCTTCTTTGAAAGATTTGGAGTTTTATTTTCTTAGTATGTGTAGGAAGAACTTTGATTCTGTCTATGGACTGTTTGCCATACCTGGGCATGTATTGATTCATTAGGTTTGACTGGAAGAGTCAATATAGTGTTATGTACGTCGTTTAACAAAACCAAATTCTGCTTACTAAAATTCTTAAATTTTGTGGGTGAGAAATTGTGATGAAAATCAGGTGAGCGTATCTGAAACTACGTGGAAGTTGGGCATGTGTAACATGGGTTTGAACTGAAGTTCCAAGACAAATTTCTCTGTCTTTGGTCCACTGGTTAAATACTCAAAAAGGCTAAACCTTTGTTTTGATGGGATTGTTGTTTGATCTAAAGCCTGACCCTGGACAAGCTACCTCGAAATTTCCAAAAAAGTAAAAGGCTCTCATCTTCTATGGAATTCAGTCTGCACTCTGCAGCAAATCTTATTCACAGGCATTTTGGCTGTGCTTTATATTTGCTGTAGTAAATGACAACGAATTTTCACCCTAGAGGCTTTTCTTTGCTTTTTTGATAATCAAGCCAAAGTCCCTAGCAGGTGTTGGAGCTTAAACCTTAATGATATGCATCTGCTTTATCCAGCAGAGGGTTTTCGGAGCATATATACGTGGGAAGGTCTCTACTGAACTGTAAAATATTAAAACTTGCTGAGGCTGTCGGAGGGTAGGGCATATGGTGATTTACTCACTTATGTGTTCCTTATTACAGGAGATTTTACAATGGGAATTATTTTAAAAGGTTTGGTATCAAGTTTTTTATGTTCAGTCCACGGCAATTTGTATCAAAGAAAGAACGTGGATCGATTTTCCATGCACTATGCACTGCACGAGTCAAGAGAATCAAAATGAAAACAAGGGAAAGGGGGCACAATGTGGTATGCGGTGTGGAAACTAGACCTGCTCTCTGTTAATTTCCTCCTACTGCATGCATAGATGGGACAGTCCAACAAGAAACATCAAGAAGTGACACCCTGGAAAATGAATTTTGGTGTGAACCGTCTGATTTTACACGTGCTTACATCCAAGGACTGACTATCGAAGAAAGCTATGCATGGGTTTGTCCTTTGGCATTTGGTACGGAGACCATTGAGAGTGACACACGCTTCCTTGGGTCATTATGGTATGAGTATATATGTATGGGCAGGCATTGTATTCTTACTACTAATCTCACCTCAAAAAAGGATTGTTGTGGTAGTGTCAAAAGCAATAATTTATACAAAAGATGTACAAGTACTCAAATTGCAGTTTGATGCCTCGCACTAGCTTGTTGCAGCCTAGGGCCAGGTAAAGCTTTGATTTAGGGAATAGAACCCATTGTCTAGTTACTTTTCAATTACCTTCCTGCAAGCTTTGCCCTTACAGTTTTTCATTCTTGTTTGCTGATGGCTATGCAGTTTGGAAGTACGGAAGGATGGAAGAAGTACGTGAGCAACCTGCATTTCATTAAATTGTGTTTTACTCCGTTGTTTACATATTTATATCTTTAGCAGTGGTCAAAATGCATGCAGTGACTGGCCATTACACAAGAGTAGCCCGCAATATTAACATGGAGAGGTTGCGAAATAACTATTTGTTTCCGGAGGTTGGTAGATTTTGGATGCTTTCATTCTCACCATTGGTAGTTCTGTTTCTGTTGTATATCTCTCGCTCTGCGAACAGTAAATAATTTCTTATCTTAGCTGCTTTATTATAAGGTTGCACATCCTATAGTTCAGTTACTTTGATATATTGATTGGAGAGTTGCAAGTTATAACCTTCTTTGGCAAAATGTCTTTGAAGCACAAAAAATGCCTACTGTTTTCTTTTGGGTAAGCCAGTCCTACCACTTCACATAATAGTGTTTTCCGGTCAACGATGGTCGTTGTCACTTGGGATTCACCTTTCACAACCTTGTTTCTCTTTATATAATTTTGGTGTTCTTTTTCAATTACAGATTTCTGTCCTGGAGCTTGAACACATTAAGAAGTATCCTAATGCAAAGGTTATAAGCCTTGGGATTGGTGATACCACTGAGCCGATACCTGATATTGTAACTTTGAGCATGGCTGATGTAAGTCTTGCTTGTTGTAGTTTTCCCTTGTATCTGTTGAGGTAGGACATGTAATTTTTTCATGTGAGAGCAAAATCTTGTCTGAATCGGGCTAAACTGCTTGATCAAGCTCAATTTAAACCTTGTTATTTTTTATTTTTTTTGCAGTCACGCCTCAGTAATGTATTGGTTTAGTGATAAACAGGTATAAGCCTGCCATTAGTTCTTCAGAAAATATAAGCAGGTCAGGTCTTTAATAATTTTGGTATGTCATGATCAAGTTGACAAGGGATGTTCCATTTATAAGATCTTATTGCAGGGATGTCCCGCTCATCTGTGTAATCTTAACCTTGACTTGGGAGTGAATAGAAGGGAAACTAGGTTATGACAGATGGAGTCATTCACCAAAAAGATTAAAACTAAGGTGACCAAACTAATATCAGTCATCTAACTAAAGACTGATATCGGTGCCAAATGAAAGTCCATAGCCTCCTTTGTCTTTCAGAATTTTGCTGTTGATTATACGGTAATTGATATCGCTTCAACGTGTGTTTAGTCACAAAAAGAAAAAAAGGGGAAGAAATGACCTGACCTTGACCGCCACTGCTTTTCATGCACCGATCTGACTGCGTTTTCTGGGTATTAACTATTAATCACTTTATCGATAATATTGTTGTGAGTATTTGATTCATCTTTTGGTTCTATAGAATCTCAGTGGATTTGTTGGATACATACTAATTTTAGAGGTAACAAAATTATTGCTAGAAATCACTACAACCTCCATAGAAGCAAGAGAGGAGAAAAAGGAGGGACCATAGCCGTTGTTAATAACTTACTTGCTCGGAATATGTGCTGTCCTCTTTCTTCCAAATTTTTTAAGAAATTTCCTTTATGCTTTTCTTATTCTTTTTCCAGCAAATGGATTTATGAAGTGAATGTGAACAGAATTTCTATACATACATAACCTAATGTTTCACTGCTAGCACGACTTTTTTTTTATAACGGGCATCACAAGAATAGTGACTCGTTATTGTACCAGTTAAAAATTCTTTTTTTTTTGTCATGCAATTTTCTGTTGAATAATGGCAAACCTATACGGGAAAGCAATAGGCAAAAGCATGAAGATTTCATCTCATTCTAAAGAAATATCATTTTGACAAAGTTCGTATCTACTGGTACTGGTTATAGAGAAGCATAAATTCATGCGAGGAAGTAAACTGCTGCGACTAGTTAACCAATAATGGTTTCTGCTAAGAGCTCATTTTTGCGTCATTTTAATTAGCACCTTCACCATTTTCATTCTCATTATTTTGGGATGTAATCAAAACAAGGGGGTAGCAAATAACACCACATCCATCAGCTTGGACAGGTAGGAGCATTAATTTTAGTTCCAAATGGAAGTTTACTGATATTATGTATTGCAGTATGCACGTGCCCTTTCAACACGTGAAGGTTATAGAGGATATGGCGCTGAACAAGGGAACAAGGTAAGGATGTGCTTATTCGGATTTATTTCTATTGCTCTTCAACCATTTCTATTGAGGAAATATTTCCATTGCCTTACTCTGTATGCTAGGCTGATTGGCAAGTTCTCTTTTCTTTCTTCATCTATACTTTAAAATATCACAGGCATTACGCAAAGCAATTGCAGAAACATTCTATGGAGATCTGGAAGTAAAAGACATGGAAGTTTTTGTGTCGGATGGTTCACAGTGTGACATTTCTCGCCTTCAGGTATTCAAATATTCTGATTTAGAGAGTGTACCGTATTATCTTGCTCTTTTTGAGTTGTCTAGTTCTAATTAGTCTGTGACTCTTGCCTAGACTATGGTTATTGGTTAGGCTGCTGCAATGAGATTAGCTTTCACAAAGCTTGGTTCTTCACATGTAATATAAAACTCCTGGTTTCTATTTTCGCAGCTGCTTCTGGGTTCCAATGTCTCAGTTGCTGTACAGGATCCAATTTTTCCGGTAACTTTACAATGGGTTGAGTTCATCTTAATTTTTGTATTAGTCATTACGTGTATATTTAACATGCCAGAACTCGTCTCAGCTGCAGAAATCAGTGTTGATAACTCCATGGAAGTGAATCCCTTGGCAAGAGTTGTAATAGATTGCTATGTTTTGAACTGCACTCATCATTTTTCTTGCTTTTCACACTAAAAATAGTTCGAAGATATACCAAAGAAAGTTAAGTAGGAATTTGTTTTCTTCACTCCAGAAGGGTACCAAGCAATTTTGACCTGCTTGGTGTTCTCTGTCACATTTTTCATGTATTTTGTGAAATAAAGGCAATATGGACCCCTCATGTAGAACCTTTTATCCTCAGAAATTCTCTTCCCTACAATTTCCGTAGAAAATTAATTTATAGCCTCTTGCAGGTTTCTAAATCATAGATTTGTAACCTGGTTTTGTGATTATGTGCTTGAAACAGGCTTACATGGATTCAAGTGTTATAATTGGCCAGAGCGGTGATTATCAAGATGAAACACTGAAGTACAGGAACGTCGAGTACATGACATGCGGGCCTAAGAATCATTTCTTTCCCAACTTATCAACCACTTCAAGAACGGACATTATATTCTTCTGCTCCCCAAATAATCCTACTGGACATGCGGCATCAAGGGAGCAATTAGAACAACTTGTAGCCTTTGCCAGAGAGAATGGATCAATCATCGTGTATGACTCGGCCTATTCTGCTTATATTACAGATGAAAGTCCTCGATCAATATACGAAATTCCTGGTGCAAGAGAGGTAACATACTGTCATGTAAAATGCCTTTCCTATTTCACTTCCCCTGCAGTTCCATACGTGGGTGAACTATTCAGCAACACATATTCCTCTGCTTCTGTCCTTATTTTAGATAACCGCTTCTCTTCTCCTTTAGATGGAAAAAGAACTTACATAATTACATTGACATTGAATATAGCATGCTGTTCCTTGTATCATCTATGAATAAGAAAATGCCACCTAAGCTATTCCTCCATCAGTAAAATTTGAACCATGTAGAGATTGAGGGGTTCCTATGACCTATTCTGCAAACCCACATCACCAACTCAGCACACTACACCATCCCAGTCCTCGACAGCTCGCGCGCGGGGGTAGCAGGCAACAGTAGATGTGTGTTTTGAGGCTCTTTAGTGTTATTTGTTTATCAGTTAATTTCTTACCGCGGGAGCATATATTATTCTAAAACTTTTAAGCTGTATATTTTTCAGGTTGCAATCGAAATTTCATCCTTCTCCAAATTTGCTGGGTTTACAGGCGTTCGTCTTGGCTGGACTGTGGTGCCCGAGGAGCTCTTATACTCAAATAAGGTTCCCATCATAAATGACTTCAATCGAATTGTGTGTACCTGCTTTAATGGCGCTTCCAGTATAGCCCAGGCTGGTGGTCTAACATGTCTTTCCTCCGAGGGTTTCCAGGTGAGTTTTAATCCCAAGACTGCACCTGAAAGCGTCTTCAAGGAAGAGTACGTCTAAGAAAGTTGTACCTTCTATACTTTTTTGTCAGTAATTATATCATTATTTTTTAAGGGAGATAAATTTGTTGGGTTGGGGGGGCGCTGCCATCATCACTTCAGATCTAAATTTTAGATTCACAACCAAAGAATGGCTCGTGCTATCCTTTATGACACTAGTTAGGAATATTTTCCTTGAAATCAACTGGAACACACCTGCCTCGTTCAAGGAGAAATCCATTATGAGTTATTGTTTCTACTTGCTAGTCACTACAAAACACACCCCAATCATCTTACATTATGCAGGCTGACGGGCACTTTGCTCGATATCTGCTATGTATCTGATCGACTTTTTATCCCTTCTAAACTTCCATGTTCAGGCCATGCTCGCGGTGGTTGACTACTACAAGGAGAATGCAAAAATATTGGTCGATACTTTTGCTTCATTGGATTTAAAGGCGTATGGCGGTGTAAATGCCCCTTATGTTTGGGTGCATTTTCCAGGTTCAAGGTCCTGGGATGTGTTTGCTGAGATTCTTGAGAAGACGCACATAATTACAGTTCCCGGGAGTGGCTTTGGTCCGGGTGGTGAAGGGTATATCAGGGTGACTGCTTTTGGACACAGAGAGACTATCCTGGAAGCCTCGACAAGGCTGAGAAGCCTTTTCCCGTAGAAAGCTTCACATTCTCCTGTTTTCTGGCGCGTCCCTGTTGAACTAAGCGAGCAGCTGTGTAGGTCATCACTGTATTCGTGGCACATCAATTTCGATTACTGGCCTCTCTTTTTTTCTTTTCTTGAATAAATGTCGATGTAAGAGTTAAGTTCAGACTATCCATGGCCTAATTTGTGATCTTTGTTTTTCCATTTTGCCTTTAGGAGGCATGCCTCCTTTATTTCTATAGCCCTCCTGTGTGCGTGAATTTGAAGCCCAGGCGGTAGATTGAAGATCCTTCAAAGATTCAATGTGTGATTACATATTCAACAAGCAACTTTAGAAAGATAAATTCAATCCAATGGAGGATAGAAAGATCATGAAATCTACAATACACGCAAACAGATTCCCCTTATTGTTACATACATAGATAGTCGTGAACGTATGTACGTATTACTATGTATATGTTTGTTTCATCATTCCATAAATTTTGGAACAAGAAGGTTTGCAGAAATGTCGGTATCACATTTACTGAATAACTCCAACAATGGAAAACATGAAAGATGGATCGTTTTTGCATGAAATAGCCGTAGTCTCCTAGATATCAAGGATCTGACAGCTGACCAGCTCAACAGAGCCAGCATTCCTGGTGGCAATGACCTCCCAGATAATTTGTTCACATCCCACCGCAGGTTGAGAAAATTCTTCCAAGGACTCGTCCAATGGAGTCGATGAGCATGGCAATGAGGGGCCTAGCCTATTTGGTCTGTCAGCCTGCATCACCGCAATATTATGATTGGCATCTTTAGTGATTACGTGAAGCTTCCCAAGAAAACCAGCAAGCAGATAGGGGGACTCTGAATCAGCAAAGTCACGGATGGGAACATCCCCTTCAACCACTTTCCAAGAATCGTCCTGGCAATCATATAATTTGATTTGAGCACTGTCCAGAGAACTAGAAGGATCCAGTGCATACAAGTCACGGTCAACAATGACACTCAACTTAGTTCCGGCCTGCCTTGCGGGCCAACCCTCTCCCATGCCAGTTGGCATTTCATCCCAAGTATTTGTTGCAGGATCGTAAACCTCTCCTCCCACATCAACAAAAAAGGGCCAGCAGTATAAACTTTGAGGAACATATAACTTTCCCCTGTACGATGTCATTCCAGTTGCAATAGGCTTGAGCAAATCTGCTAGAAATGCGGTTGGTAGCACCTGAGCCTTTGAAAACGGCATGCTTGGGACTGGGGACCACGAACTAGTTTGAGGATCGAACACCTCTGCTGATTGAAGGGGAGTGAGCCCCCCACGACCCCTACTAACACCCCCAACAACAAAAAGCTTGTTGTTTAAGACACCTGTCTTACAATAAGCTCTACCTACAGACATGGGACTTACTTCATTCCACGCATTTAAAACCGGATTATACCGCCACACACAACTCATAGCTGAAGCTTTAGAGAATCCACCTAGCACATAGAGGCAGCCATCAACAGCCGCAATAGCACAGCCACAAAACGGAATTTGATCCAATGCGTCCTTCCTTCCAAGCCACCCCCTTATGGCATCTGCAATTTTGATACTTGACCCTACCACGTTCCACCTCCTAAGGGCAGATAAGCCCCTCCTGGACCCATCTTCCATCGCAACATTTGGCATTAATGGCAGCCTTTGCCATTTCCTGGACAACGGGTCCAAAGCATACCACAAAAGTTTATCACCGCCAGTTTTCGTCAACAAGTAAAGCCACTCCTCAGTTTTTCCAAATTCTTTTCTTAACTTATAAAGCTCAGCACTCATTAAGGCAGCTTTCCAGTTCCGTGACACTGACCTCACATCCAAATAGCAAGCTCTGGGAAGTCTAGCAAGAATCTGAATTGATATCTCATCGGGAAGGCTGGGAATCAATCGTGGGTTCTCCTCACAAAAGCTTGATAATGTCCTCTGCCTCTTATTAGCTTCATTGTGTGAAACCTCAAAGATCTCGCCAGCACTTGCCTTCGGGTTGTTTAGACTCAATATAGCCCCCATCACAATCTTGCTTTATCGTTCCAATCCCAATAAAAGCCAATAGCACCCAGCCTTAAGCTAATCTCTTTCCATAGTTAATGCATGAAATGGCCATCGTGTTTGCTTAACCAACCAACGGCAAAGCTGATGTCACGACTGCAAGGAAGGGGGGCCGATAGCGAGTTAATGATACTCGCCATCAGTATTTAGTTGCAATGGTAACAGTAACACACTCAAACCCAGAACATAACTACATTTTCCAATTCAACGTGCATTTTGGAAATTATAAAAGGTAATAGCATTATTAGATAAACGAATGAAAACTACAAGTTGACAAATAGGGATGGCAATTTGATCCGCACCCGTCGGATATCCGCCCCACTCCGATCCTATAGGAGCGGGTTTTCTTGACTCTGACAGGGTCGTGGATCAGGTACGGTAAAAATATTTTAGACCCACTGCGGGTGCGGGTCGGATCTGGTACCTCATCTATCCCGCCCAGCATGTTATATGACAGCTTTTTTTTATCCTGACCCTACATATAGTTCTATACAATCTCAGCCGTTGATCTCTAGTTATATATAATAAAACCCTAGACTTTATTCTCCTCTCTTCTCAGGCTTTCCTCCGCCGCCAACCACACTCTTCTTCACCCTAGAATCGGTGACGTGAATAAAGCCAACAACTGTCTGCCCCATTACCGAAGGTCATACCATGAGTGAGGTCAGTCCCTACCGTCTTGATTCGGGAGAACAAGTCTGCTTTCGAAGCCAGCCACACCTTCTTTTGATGACAGTACTAGTAATTTCAATTAATCAGCTCGTGAGCACAACTGCAAGCATCAAAGAGAGCAGCAAATTACCGTTGCCCCCATTCCGAGCTGCAACTGGGCGGTGGGTGTTGTGTTGGTGATTGGTGGTTACGGTGGTTGGTGGATCGTGCGACAGTGGTGCTTGGTTATGCGCCGGTGATTCACCGGTGGTTGGTTTGTGCGCCGGTGGATCTATGCAGATGTGTCTATGGTGAAGGGGATGGAGGGTGTGGGTGCGGTTTCTGGGTACAGAACCTGCAGATGGTCAATTTACGTTGCTTCGGCGCGGAACGGATTTTCTTGTAGTCCACCGGATCGGGGATGGTATTCCCATCCGTCGACCCGATGGCGGGGCGGAGTGGCAGATTTGTACTGCCGGGGCGGGTTCGTATATTGTAAAATCCGCATCCGACCCGCCCCATTGCCATCCCTATTGACAAACCACAAATTAGCATGTCAGACTACAAATTTGACTAACAGAAAGAAGGACAATGACCACATAATAAGGAATAACAAAATGTCTTAACTTTATGCAAAACAGAGGACAGTAGCTACTTCGCGCCAAGTTACAGTTGGAATTTAATACCATCACCGTGGCCATTGTTATAAAAGGCGCAGACGCGCGTCTTTTCAAAACGAGGCGCAAAATAAAAATGAAAAAATATTAGTGCATTAAAACAATAAAATCATGTAAAAAAATTCAAGAACATGGCAATTCAACAAATTTCCAACCCCCTCCTTATGCCTGGGCGCAAGGTGCGCGCCTCTTTGAAAGCACTGTGCCTAACCGTAGGCGAGGCGTGCTCCCTGCTCTGGGCTGCAACTAGACGGGCTTTTGATAACACTGACCGTGTCATAACATGAAAATTGGCTTATAAATTCACCAATTAATGACAGAACCCAAAACTGAGGTTCAAAATTCAAAGACCAAAACAAGATGAAACGTGGATTTAAAATTTTTGTTCAGATCTTTCACATTCAAGTCTTCTCAGAGGTCTAGAACCCTATATAATAATTTATGTTATTTTGAAGAAAATTATCTTCTTTTTCTGGTAAGTAAAGCACATTAAAAGATAAACACCAAAGAGGGGCCCGAGTACATACAAAGTATACATGTGGAAAAAGAAAATCCACACCTTCCAAAAGCTAAACAAGATCATCGAACAAATTTAATGATGAAGCAAGAGCAACATTCCCAGAAACAAACATGTAAAACTCAAAGAGATCTCAAGAGTCTTGCTTCACAGAATTGTGCATGATTTGAACGTTGCTTATTCTTTCCAACAAAAGACACCACCAAAGACATAAAGGCGCAGTTCTCCGACGTTATTACAGTCCTTGATCAAGTTCGCACAAAGAAATTTTCCTCACTCGGGCATTAAAACTAACGTTGGATATGACTAAATTGGTGCTACCCCCACGTTCTTGCTGATATGTTAACTTATTATTCTACCCCTCCTTGTGTGATTGCTCATCCACCTGTGCATTTGCGTTTCAGTTATTCACAAACCTAAGTGCCAAAACCAAGAAAAGTAAACCTTCAACGAACGGAAATTCAATCTCAGGTACACTTAATAGAACTCAAATTCTCCGAATAACAACTTCCGTGCCAAAGCCACCATCTTTCCAACAGAAACCAGCTAATTCAAACACTACATATCAAAAAAATCCACATAAACCCCGACAGCAGTGATTCAATCGATGAGGCAGGCAATTAGATACACGAACAGGGTGAGAAATAAAACAATCCAATAGCATACACTGGGAGCATTGAGAAGTAGAAATTTAATCTTGAAACTGAGCTCTTACCTCGCATACATGAGACAAATCAGGGTTTTCAGGACGTAGACTAATTGCATCGGTTGTGAGGATATTTTCAGCACCGGGGGCGTCCACTTCCAAGCCTTCGGCGACTTTTTGGCTTCGTTCTCGTCTACAGCGTAACAAATAGTCGCCCCCACACCTAATCGTTTCTTTTAATCAAATTGCCCAAAAAACCAGGGATTTTTTATTATACCTTGTGCTAAACGTGAATTTAATTACTATTTAACTACAATTATCTCTACGTTTATGTTTATATGTTTATAATATATATACAAGTGGGATGAGTCCAAGTTAGTTTTTTTGAAAAAAAGAGAATTATATTAGTAAATCAGTCGAGATTTTTTTCATTTTTTAGTGAAAAGTTCTTTTACTATCAAAAAAGTATATACAACAGATTATACGTAAGATAATATCATCAAGAACACTCTCTCGGCCTAGTATAATCGAATAGAACTAATCTAAAATAGTTTGAGCAATATGACATGCTTCACAAAGCTGCTTATTAATTGTGTTAGGGTTTAGCCCAATGAAACACTCGAAACTTCACCCACTCCTCAATCTGAACCAATACCTGCTGCTAAGAAAAGATTAGGTTGTTAGTAGCTTACCAAATACTATAAATAGTTGCAGTTACTACGAATTGATTGACCCTGCTGGTAAAACTTTTCCCTCAAAATGGTGACAGACAAAGGTGAGAAGAGCACGCCAGCAATCAAAAGTATTTCTTGTATTAAGCCCAGCACAAGGCACATTTATCCTCAATAATGATATTTCAAGCCATCAACCGATCTTTAACCCTAAATTTGTGTGAGCCTTCTACTGAAACTTTTCCGTCTAAAATGGTGACAAGTAAAGGTGAGAAGAGCACGCAAGCAATCATAAGTATTCCTTGATTAAGCTTAGTCAAGACTGTGGTCCAAAAATGCTCTAAAGAACTCGCGTTCCGTGAACCCATGCTCCATTGAACATAAGGCACATTTATCCGGAATAATGACATTCCCCCGGCCTTCAACCGATCTTTAGTCCCCAACGTGTGCCTACAAAGCAACCAAAGGATGAAAGCACGCTTGGGGACTGTGCCCACTTTGTCAAATCAGTTTTCAGTTTTCACCAATGCACAAACCTGCCATGTTTCCCTTATTGCATTTTAAGCATGGTAAACAGTATTTTTTATATTAGGTGCTACACGCCAATAAGAGGCATCTTCCAGTGTTATATCAGGAGAGTTAATGTTGTTAACCTTGACATGAAAGTATTTAAATGCATGTGATCTCTTTGAAGAGATGAAGTTCATCCGTCCTGAGATAAAATGCAGCTGACTTAAGAATCAAAAGTACTGCCAGCATCATACACCCCCTATAGCCATAAGTCTTACCAAAGGACCCTCCGGCGTCAACTTTTCAAGCCATAGCCAAGTTGCATTGCCTTTGCCAGTTTTGCATTTATTAGTTTAGGGTTTACATAGACAGCGTTTGACAACATTTAAATTTTTTTATTTTTCTCTAATTTTATAAACTGGAGAAAAAAATGCGTTTAGAACATAGTTTTTTTTTCTTTCAGTTTTAAAAACAAGACTGTTTTTGAAAACTCATCTTTTAGAGTTTTGAATTTTCAGTTTTTTGTTTTGAGACCATCGCCACCACCTCTGCCGCCAGCCCAACCCCCCTTCCCCCCCCCCCCCCCGCGCTGCCACCACCACTACCAAAGAAAAACTCAAAATAAAAATTAGGTAATCAAACATCCAAAAGAAAAAAAACTCAAAATAAATATTGGGTAATAAAATATCCATTCTTTTTGTAAAAAATAAAAACAAAACTGGTATTTGATTTTGTTTTTTTTTAAAATTAAAAATTAAAACTGTAGACCCATAGTCTTGAGTACGCTTCTCATCTTTAAGTTCTTTAATGAAGTCCGATAGGTATCCACTGGGGCATTAAAAGTCTAAAAATTCCGTTATTTTATGGTGCAAGTGCGACAATATTTTATCCATAAGGATATCCTAAATATATATGTTTACTAATGGCAGCAGCATTTCCATCAGAGGATTTTAATGCCAAGCCCACCTTTTTGTTTATAAAGACACGTGTCTTGTCAAGCTTAGCACTAGCACACTTATTCTCTTTACCGTGCCATATAAATAAATTCAACGTGAGCTTTAATTTTATGAATAATCTTCTCAAGCAGAATGAAGATAGAACATTAATACACCTGCATGTTAACACTCTGCCAACATAAGATAGGCACGCAATTGTCCATTTGGTGATATTCCTCATGATTTTCTCATTAAGAACTTTACGGCTTTGAGCTTGGTGGATATCAAATGAAAAAGTACCTTAAAACATACCAAGAAGATTTGCCAAATTCTATCTAGTAACAGTATCCACCCCAGCTAAATATATAGAATTTTTTTGCAAATTCAGGATGCAACCAGACATATCTCTGAAGTCTTGAAAGGGATCCTTGATAATAGTAAGAGAACGATAATCTGCAAAAGTTAGGATGAACAAAGTATCAGCAAAACAAAGATGACCATATTCAAGTCCTCACAACAAGAGGATCCAACCCTTTTATTATTAGTACATAAAAGCAGCATCAATGCTTTTCCTAAAAACAAAATATTTAATAGTCATTCGAAGTGGACTACTTCTTGGGCGGACCACCCACCTGACCGGTGGGGGCCATGGCACCCCCAAATTTGAAGAATTTTCATTTAACTTTTTAGATAATGATTACACCATAAAGAAAATATGTATTTTGCGATAAATTTTTAACGATGGAAGGTATTTTCGTCGTTAAAAATCCGTCGTTTAATACTATTATCGACGGAAGCCGCCGTTTTGCAGACGAACTTTTAACGGTGGACTTTTACCGACGGATTTATCGTCGCCAAAATACTTTTAGAAAATTAGTATTTTCAGAAGGTTTTTTAAATTATTCAAACGACGGAATAAAACCGTCACTAAAAAGTCCATCGGTAAAAGTCAGACCTTCACCGACAGATTTTTAGCGACGGTATTATTCAGTCGCTAAAGATCCTCGATATAAACTCACATCGAGTTTGTTTCTCTCTCCCCGTTTCTCTCTCCGTTTCTCTCCGAAATTCTTCTCTCACCCCTCTCTACGGCGACCCACCTCCGGCGACCCCTCTCTACGGCAACCCACCTCGGGCGACACCACCGTCCCCCACCCAACGCCGCGCCACCAAGCCTTCCACTACCGTCCTGCCATAAAGCCCTCCACTTGCCCCGCGCGACGAAGCCCACCACTGCCAACGCACCACCAACGCTGCCGTCGTCATACCCACCTCGAGATCTGTATGTCAATTGCCCTAAATTAATCTTGTTGTTTATTTTTCAAAGTTGATTATCAAGCATTTGGCCATATTCGAATTTGTCTTCTCTGCCATGTATAATCTTATGTTGTTGTTAATTTGGACGTTTGGCCATTATTTTGTCTTCTGAATTTGTTGATTATGAAGTATTTGGCCTAATTGAACCCTAAATTGAAGTAATTGAACCCTAATTAAATCCTAAATTGAATGCCCTAATCAAATCGAATCGAACCCTAAATTAAACTAATTGAACCCTAACTTGAATGCCCTAATCCAACCTAACCCTAAATTGAACCCCCAATTGAACCCTAAATTGAATGCCCTAATCCTAATCGAATCGAACCCTAAATTGAACCCCTAATTGAACCCTAAATTGAATGCCCTAATCCAACCGAACCCTAAATTGAACTTATTGAACCCCCTAATTGAACCCTAAATTGAATGTCCCAATTCAACCGTCCCCTAAATTGAACTAATTAAACCCTAAATTGAATGCCCTAATCCGGGGTCGAACCCAAAATTGAACCCCTAATTGAACCTTAAATTGAATGCCCTAATCCAATCAAACCCTAAATTAAATACCCCAATTCAACCGAACCCTAAACTGAACTAATAGAACCCCCTAATTGAACCCTAAATTTAAGTAGTTGAATCCTAATTAAACCCTAAATTGAATGCCTTAATCGAATTAAACCCTAAATTAAACTAATTAAACCCCTAATTGAACTTAAATTGAATGCCCTAATCCAACAGAACCCTAAATTGAACTTATTGAACCCCCTAATTAAATGCCCCAATTCAACCGACCATTAAATTGAACTATAATTG
The DNA here is from genome assembly GCA_033070095.1 of Escallonia herrerae. Lineage (NCBI taxonomy): Eukaryota > Viridiplantae > Streptophyta > Magnoliopsida > Escalloniales > Escalloniaceae > Escallonia > Escallonia herrerae. The sequence continues at coordinate 160,335 of JAVXUP010001513.1, forward strand.
AACCCTAAATTGATGTAATCGAACCCTAATTAAACTACTTGAACCCCTAATTGAACCGAACCCTAAATTAAACTATTTGATCCCCTAAATTGAATGCCCTAATCCAATCGATAGATGATTTTAGGTTGTTAATTGATGATTTTAGGTTATTAGCTGTGCATTTGAAGTAAATGAGATTATTAATTGATGATTTTAGGTTGTTAATTGATGATTTTAGATTGTTAATTGTGCATTGAGCATTTGAGATATTGAGATTGTTGACGGAGGATGGGACCCAATTGGATTGAATGTGTGATTTTTATTGCATTGAGCATTTGAGAATTGAGAATTGAGATTGTTGACGGAGGATGGGACCCAATTAGATTGAGATTCCCATTAGGTAGCACAGACACGGACACCGCGTCCGATCGACGCTGACACCGAAACAACATATTTTAGCTTTATACTTGTGGACACCTCTTCAATAGGTGTCTGGCACCTCTTCAACGGGTGTCCGGCACTGTGTCCGACAATTAAAAAATAAATTAATGTCTTCGAACACCCTATATGAGGTGTCGGACAGGTGTCCGGAGATGTTCGACAGGTGTCCGGATGTTTTGATGAGGTGTCGAGGTGTCGGTAGGTCACAGACACCCCGTCCGATCGACACCGACACCGAAAAATGTTACATTTTTGCTTTATATGTGTGGACACCTCTTGAAGGGGTGACGGACAAGTTGTCCGGCATTTAAAAAATAAATCAATGACTTCCGACGTGTCCGGAGGTGTCCAACATGTTTTCGGAGGTGTTCGACACGTTTTTGGATGTGTCGATGAGGTGTCGAGGTGTCTGTAGGTCATGGACACTGCGTCTGATCGACACCGACACTGAAATGTCACAATTTTGGCTTTATACTTGTGGACATCTCTTCAAGAGGTGTCCGACACATATAAAGCAACAATTTACTCAATGGCTAACGGATGAAGAATACAGTGCTGCAATCAAGCGTGAACCCCAGTCATACGTTAAAGCATGACGAAAAGCCCTCGTGGTTCGGATGTCACCGTAAGCTTTTGCCACCGGGCCATCAGTTTCGTAGGTAGAAGGATAAATTTGACGGGACAATCGAGCGTGAGGTTGTCACACTGGACTACCCATCTGGTGAAGAAGTGCTCTCACACCTGGAGGCACTTGATACTGACATACCACACGGTAAGGGTGTGCCAGATCAGAAGATTCTAGGGTACGGGAAATAGCACAACTGGAGAAAATTTTGTATCTTCTGGGAGTTAGCCTACTGGAGGACGCTCGTTATCCGAAACAACATGGATGTGATGCATATTGAGAAAAATATTTTTGATAATGTGTTCAACACAGTGATGAATGTCAAGGGCAAATCGAAAGATCACCTTAAAGCGAGAAGGGATCTACAACAGTTGGGTGTACACCGTGAATTGCATCCTCGGACAGTCAGTGGGAGGACGATACTTCCGAAAGCACCTTACTGTCTAGACAAGAAACAAGTGGAGAAGGTTTGTCATATTGCCTTCCGGGGACTGTTGCCACGGGTAGTTTGCGATACTTTGACTGAATTATCTCATTTCTTTCGAGATATATGTTCTTCTACGATCCGGGTGAGTAACATGGAAGTGCTTGAGAAGAACATTGTGGTGACGATTTGCAAGCTGGAGAAAATCTTCCCACCTTCGTTCTTTGATTCAATGGAGCATCTGCCTGTTCACTTGGCATATGAAGCTAAGATGGGTGGACCCGTGCAATATCGGTGGATGTATCCCTTCGAGAGGTAATCTTTAAATTGTTACAGTTGTTCGTTTACACTTAATGCGACACCTGTTATCATTGATATTCCACCTAACTCGATTCGCTAAACTTCTAGGTTCATGTTCCATTTAAAGAAAAAAGTCCGCAATAAGGCTCGGGTTGAAGGCTCAATTGCGGAGGCTTACGTAATGGAAGAACTTGTAAACTTTTGTAGTCAATATTTCGGGCCTGATGTTGGTACAAGGTTAAATCAACTAGGCCGAAATGACCCCGGATACGCACAAATTTGGAAGGGCAATTGTCAATATTCAAGCAGTCAGGTAGTTCGTTCGGCCGAACGTATACTCGATGGCTAACGGATGAAGAGTACAGTGCTGCAACAATATATGCCCTTCTAAATTGCGATGAAGTTTCGGCATTCGTTGAGTAAGTTAAAGTCTTAATTCACTTACATTGTTGTACATAATTGAAAGTGTGTGTTAAGTGAGTAAACTATATATGTTGGTTTGCAGTGAGTTCGATGCGGAATCTTTAATCACTGATCCCGCAGGACTTGAATCTCATCAGAAATCACAATTTGTACAGTGGTTCAAAAGGCGTGTAAGATTGTTATCATTATATTATGTGTTATATACAGTTCTGTGGCCAATTAGTATACTGATTTATCCTTAATTTTTACCGTCATCTACAATAGGTTCAGTCAATGGATAGACCAGTGGCCTCCTGCTTGAAATTACTAGATGAAGGCCCTAAAAACAAACATCCTGTTACGGAGGCTATATCATCAACGGGTTTAGGTTTAACGTAAAAGATGATGACCGAACAAAACAAACCCAAAACAGTGGAGTCTTGGTCAACGGCGACTGTTATGCCGAGAATTGCATGGACTTTTACGGAGAGCTAGATGAGATTGTTGAGCTAACATATCTGGGTTCCCAAAACCCCTGGTAATGTTCAAGTGTACGTGGTTCGATGTCACATGCAGTAGAGGAATCCGTGTTAGCTCTCAAGGGATTGTAGATGTCAATGTCAAGTCAAGACTTGCATCAGACGAGCCCTTTGTGTTTGCTAGTCAAGCTGTACAAGTCTTTTACGCGGAGGACGTCGCCAATCCCAAATCTCATTGGTATACAATTATCAAGTCCAAGAAATTGCCCGTGACATATGACAGTGAGCTAGACTCCTTTCAAGCCGACCAACCACCTGTCTTGTTCCCTGTTGAGGTCAACAACGAGGAGGACGATCTTCCTCTTCCAACAACACTTCATGTAGGAGAAGAAGTCGTAGATGATGACGCGAAAGACGTGGAAAGTGTTGGAGATGATGTGACGAGTCTACTAATGAAGAGGATGAATTAGAAGATGAAGAGGACGACGAGTCCCATTGAGTTGTAATGTTGTAATAAGTCGGGAAAAAATGTAGTCACATTTTAGAACTTGGTTCATATTGATGTGTTTTTGCACCTCCGTTCATATATATATATATATATATATATATAGTGCCGATGATGATTTCTGCCAAATTATTATTTTTAACGTGTTAATGTATTTGTAATTTATCTATACGAAGTCAGATATGGATAGGATACGGGCTATTCGTGGCCGGGTTGGACGCCGAGCTGCTTCCTCCCCGGTGGGTCCCACCTCGTCATTGCCCACTGATGACGAGGCACAGAGTGATCGTGTACAGAAGATGGGGCCCCAGCTCCAGCCGTCGCCCCAGCCCGACAGATTCATCCCACACGCGCGTTGATTCTCCTTCTTCCGTGGGTTCTACCTCAGGTATAGTTGATAACGGTGTTTAGTACATTTTTGCTAGCCTTATATTTAAAGTATATTTGAACTGTATTAATGTCTGGTGTTTTGTAGGATCTCGACGAGGCCGTGGTCCGACACGCGGGGTACGCATCGACCCCCAGCGTAAACAGAGAGTTACGCTCACCCAGGAGGGCCTGTAAGTAAAAAAAATATCACATCATGCCTTATATTTAAAATTTTGGGGTGTTAATTTATATTTGAACTGTATTAATTTATTTATTTACTTCTTTGGCAGGATCCTGGAGAATCAGGCGAGGACGAAGATCGGCGTTCTTGTGAAGGGCCGATTCTTCGAGCCACGCCTGTACTGGAAGGACTGGGATGTCGCTGCGAGGGAGTCCCTATGGGAGGAGTGGCTGGTACGGTGAAGTATTTTTTTCAGCGATAGTATTTGTTTAATTAGAGTTTGTTTTATGTAGTTAATTTGTGTTATTGAATGCCTTACAGGAGGGGTTCACGTTTGACTCGCCTGAGCAGCAGGCACTGGGGCAGCAGGCCTTCTTTGCTTACATCGGCAAAATTACCGCCGATGGCTCCACGACGCACGGGACCGGGCGAAGAAGATGCTGCCCGAGGGTGCCCCAATGACGGAGATGACGAGATATCCCCCACATTGGATATCTCCTACTGTATGGACGGCGATGATAGATCGGTGGGCTGTGGATCCAGGTTGGGATGCCAAGAGTAAGTGCGGGGCTGAGAACAGACAGAACAAAGATCCGACGCACACGGGGGGGTCGGTGCCACACGACATCGTCCGACACAAGAATGCGGTCGAGCACCCGGATCTGGAGGACGATGAGGTCGTAGCTCTGACGTATAATCAGACGCACGTGCGGAAGAAGGACAAGGACGAGGCGCACCGGGCGGGCGACTATATTTCAGATATTGCCCGGCGGATCGATGTGAGTCAATTTGTTTAAGTTGTTAATTTTTTGTCTTTCTATCCTCAATGTCTGTTGCGTTAATTAATGCCCTAACATATCTTTAAATCACTATTTTTGCAGGCCTCGTATGAACAGCATAGGGGGTCCGAGGAGCAGTCCGGACAGCCATCAGCGTCCACTAGTACGGGTGCGAGTACTGGGGCGTTGAAGCGATGGCTGGATACGCCGGAGGTCGTCAATCGGCCGAAAGGCCGCATACGCGGCCTGCCTAGTCGGACTGCTCGTGCCGTGATAGGAACGTCCTCACCCCCCACTGCCCCTCCACAGACACCGGCTCCTCGGCATCCGTTGGACGACGAGGAGATCCAGCGCATTGCTACGGTGGTGTTGAGGATGATCAGGGAGCAGGATCAGCAGGGTACCGCAGTTGGACATGCCGAGCCGGCCCCGAATCAGCAGGATCCAGATCCGGGACTCGATAACCCCTGATGAGCCTCTTCTCGTGCCTGGTCCAAGCTTCCCCCCGGCCCCCGCGCCCGGCTTGTACTCTTCTCCCCTCCCCTAACCAGCTGTATCCGGTTCCCAACTTGTACATAATGAGTCTTTTTTATGATTAAGTTTACATATTCTTTGTGTATTGATTATTGCGTGTTGTTGAGGATTGATTATTGCGCGTTGTTGTTGAGGATTGATTTTTTTATTACAGGTTTGGGCATTAGAAAAATAAAAAAAATTATTTAAAAAAAATTTGACTTTTGGCGACGGATTATATCTGTCGCTAAAAGTTTTTTATTACTATCCGTGTTTAGCGACGGATTATTCCGTCGCTAAATAAGACATTTCGCGACGGAGTATTCCGTCGCTAATTTAACAAAAAAAAATAAATTAAAATATAATTAGAGACGGATATTCCGTCGCTAATTAATAAATAAATCCGTCGCAAAAACTTAAATATTACACGACGGATTTGAAAATTCCGTCGCCAAACTATTAGTGACGGGCTTTTATACGAGAGATTTTTAGCGACGGTAAATCCGTCGCTAAAACATTTAGCGACGGATTTTAGGCTTTTAGCGACAGATTTTTCCGTCGCTAAAAGCTTCTTTTCTTGTAGTGTTAATCATATTTTTGATAATTATAAAAATGTCACTAGATTATAACATTAATTTTTATTTTGTTCATTTTTTACTCTTTGTGCCACCGACCGTCACATATTTGTATTTTTCATTCCCTTACGACATCTTCATTCTTCTAAAATTCATATTACAAAAAAAAAAAAAAAAGCACGAGTAGAACAAGATTCATTCTTTTTTTAGTTTAAATTCTTATAATATGTTAACGTATATGTTATTATTGTATTCATATAATTGATAATTACATATACATCTACACATTAAGAACTAAGCTTCTTTCTGCAAAATTAGTAATTTGTTGTTGACTAACCTTACCAAGTCAAATAAATCACTATGAATAGTAAAAATATATGATTAGAAGGCAAATTGAGCAATCTGTTTTGTATTTGATGTAATCAATAATGAACTAATTACAGTGTGTTTTTTATTTTTCATGTTTTATGTGAATTGAACCTTCTATATTTTTTTTATGTTAGTCATTAAAAAAATTTATGACTTTTTGGCCTCCCGGAATTAGATTTTCTGGATCCGCCCCTGTCTTCAATGTATGATCTCCAAAATTACACACTAGGCTCCATACACAAACAAATCCAAGGAAAGTTTTTAATGTGATATTTTATTAATTGATAATGTTTTTCAGCAGAGTTAGTAGGTAAGTCCATCAAAAAAAAGAGAATACATAAGTAAGACCCCAAAACAGCATCCACTTTTTTTTTTTTTATCGATCTTAATGTCCATTTTCACGAGTAACTAAAACTTAGATCACGTGTAATAATGTCATAGCGAATAGTTTCTCATCCTCCAGAACCTCATATAAATCTAGTGTCTGAGTATGTTGGTGCACCGACAGGTTTTATATTAAACTCGATCTATCATAACCCGTTTTCATATTGGCCCGACCAATCTTAACCTATTTTGTATTTAGGTGGGTTGAGTTAGTTAAAAACCAAATATTTTCTTGGGTTGGGTTGGGTTTAACTCATCGAAACCCGACCCAACCCATAATTGGACCCCGCATAGTATTAGGGCTTACACTAACCTAATCCCCAGCCCTGGCCCAAATCAGTCCCTCTTTACTGAACTGCAATTTGAACTTCTGAAAGCTCTAATGGCACGCCGAAGCCGTCGTTCAAAGAATAAGCGCAAGCTTGCAAAGCGGCAAGGTACAACAACACGAAGCAACGGTGCAACCCTAAATTCCGTCACGTATCTCATCAAATCGTACTTACGATTACGGCTAAAACGACGTTCCATTTTTGTTGTCCTATTAGGTGCGGAAGGAGTCACTCCACTGATTAAGAAGTACTGGATTCAACGGTACGATCTGTTCTCGAGATACGACGAGGGCATCGAATTGGACGAAGAAGGATGGTTCTCCGTTACACCGGAAGAGATCGCCGTCCGGCACGCTGAGCGGAGCGGCGGCGGGGTTGTCATCGATTGCTTCGCCGGCGTAGGCGGCAATGCCATTCAATTTGCCGCGATGTAAGCTCTCTATTCTGCTTATAAATAATTGCGTAACAGGCTTAGTTGAAAACTGCATGTTCAAGATTCAATAATTCGTGTAGCGCCTTAGTAATTTATGTTCCCTTTGAGTTTTGCAAAATTCTAGGATTGAACTCGAATGATAGTATAAGTGTTGTTTGATAAGTCAAACTTGGTTGGGCACCAACAATGAGTATAGTTAGATGTTCCATTTTGAGGTTGTTTTGCAGAAATATGCAAAAGGTTCAAAAGGGACAAAAATATGGAATGGAGGGAGCAGTATTTTGAGCTTGTCATGATGCGGTGGTCACGATGGTATGAGGGCAGGATGTCTTGTGCTTAAGTCTTGCCGTTGGCTTAATACGGAATATACAGCCAGTGGGTTTTTATACATTCAGATGCTGGATGATAGGCTGTACCCCGTATTATTTCACCCTTACATTATAGACTTGTGGTTTTTTGTTTTTTAAACAACTAAAGTCCAAATTACTTGGTGTAGCAAAGACATGCTTTGAAGTCTACTTTTGATACATCTTGTGGACTATGAGATCTTTTAATCTATGTTGCTTATGGTATATATTTAGAACTTGGTAACTCTTTAAGTCTGACAATCCGTGATGGCTGACAAACTAGACATCTTTGGTTTGAAGTGTCCTGCATTACAGTGACTACATTTATTCAACTTTGCCCGAGATCGGGGAAGACATTTGATATTATCGGGCACGATTCATATTTACAGAGCAATCATGAACTTCATACCTGCCGTTGTGGGCCTATATATCGAAAAGGGTGAAAATTAGAACTATTTATATCTTAAAATGTGGACATCAGTGTTTCTTTCTCCACGTACTATGCTCCAAAATAGGAAAGGAGGTCTCTTTTTATTTTAAGAGTAGAGAGAGGTTGGGGGGGGGGGGGGAAGGGAATAGAGATAGAGAAGTATATAATATGTTCACGTGTAAAGTTACAAATGGATGTGTGTCTTTGTGTGTGAAACATTTTTTGGGTGTAATTGCATAAGTTCCTTCTTGGCTTTAATCTGACAATATCCGTCTTTCCCAGTATCTTCATAATATTTGGGGTAATGATATGTCTTTATTAACATTTATTAGGTTTTCTTAGGTGTAATCACGTTGTTGCTATTGACATCGATCCTCAAAAGGTTGCATTGGCATTTCATAATGCGAAGATATACGGTGTGGAGAACTGTATTGATTTCATTGTGGGAGACTTTTTTCAGCTTGCACCATCTTTGAAGGTATTCTTTAAGTTTTCCACAATCTGCATTATTATATGGGCCGAGGCTGCAGTAAGTCCACAGTATTCATATTACCTTCTAAAAGAATGAAATTTAGCATTTCACTATATGGTTTGTGTATGACTTGTTAGGGGGACGTAGCATTTCTTTCACCGCCATGGGGGGGTCCTTCATACAAGATGATTCAGAATTTTACCCTTGATTTACTGAAGCCAAAAGATGGGTAAGTGCTGATGCTTGCGCACAATCCATGAATCGGCTTAATGAAAAATGTTTGAGACCTTGAGTAAGCTGTAGGATCTGGATGGAATAAAGTTGTACTTCCTCCGTCCCACATAATTATTCATCAACTTTTTTTTGCATGCAGATTACAGATTTAAGTGATATATTGTGTGTTTTTCATTCTATCCTTTAGAGAGAGGAGGGGAAGAAAGTGGATCAGGAGAGAGAAAATGGGTTAGTGGAGTGTTAAATGTAGAGAGAGAGATGAATAAAAAGTATAAGAAAGTGGGCTAAGAGAGAGAAAATGAGTTGGTAGAGATTTAAATGTGGAGAGAGAAATAGAATAAAAAAGTGTAAAAAGGGTAAATATGTAAAAATACTTGCAGAATTTTTCCTAAATGTGGAAATGAGCAATTTTTGTGGGACCAAAGTTCATCGAATTATGTGGGACGGAGGGAGTAATTGGTATTTATGCACTTAACTCAATTTTTTTCTGTAAATATATTGACTGAAAGTTTTTATAAAGAAGTCATGGAGCATATTCTTGTCCACAATGGCCAAGGCAGAGAGTTACTCGCTCACAGATGTGTTTCTATGTATATGTTTAGTTATTTATACCTTTCTTGTAGGATTGGAGGGACTACTGTAATGTCATGTAGGAAGTCTTTCTAGTGGTTGTGGAAATGGTTTCTTGGTACTCTCGTGATCAATATGGAGCTAGGCTTTCTCTTTCCTTTGTAAAATGTTACTATGGTTTTGAATGTTGCATGACACAAACTTTATGCAATGTTGAACTACATGTTTATCGTCAGAGACTATATCACAGGTATTTAATTTTTCAAGTTGCTCAAACAATAACACCGAACATCATCATGTTCTTACCTCGAAATGTGGACGTACACCAAGTGGAAGAACTTTCTTGGTTGTCTTCTCCTCCTCTAGATGTTGAGGTACTGGTTCTACCACTGAAACATTTGTATGAGATGGTAATGACTTGCAATCAGAAGCTCATTTACATGTTAAAACTGATTTAATTTTGTAGGTGGAAGAAAATTATGTGCAGAGCAACTTAAAAGGCATAACTGTTTATTTTGGTGATGCTGCATTTGGGCAGCATGGGTAAACCAAAATGGTCTCGAGGTGAGGCTTTCTGTTAAATCATTTTCATGTTTCTATACACTGCGGCTTTGACAGGGTTAGATAAGAAGGCGGTGGCTGGGTGGACTTATACCTTCAATTAAGGGTCAACTTAGACCAAAGAGATTCTGCAAGACTCATAAAGAAAGTATGGGTGGGACAAGGATCAGAATGCACACAGGCTAAATGCCTTGCTAAAGCATCAGGGTCTAAGACTTGAGAGGCTGGATTGGCTCAGACAGGGAGGGTAAGCTCTTGAATAGGTACAGAGCCTTGTTTAAGCTTGAACCGAGGCTCACCCTGGCCCCCGAAATTCCAGATCACTTAATGCAATTATTATTAGAGTTCTGATTAGCCAAAGCTCTCCCACTATCAGTCGCCCTCTTCAGCTTTTCTCGTTCTCAACTAAACTTCGAATTGGGAGGGCAATTTTCCAAACAACGACAGTAATACCAATTCAATAGCTTTGATCTTCCAGCTCTCCTCCCTGCAGTCACTATCCGCTCACTAATCATGATCCAAGGCAAGGAATTGGAGTCAGCGAGAGAGTAAAGATGACCAAAGATTCCACCTTCGAGCAAGCGGGGACTAGGCCTTATTGCAGACAGGAAGGATTGGCAGTTGAATGCCCTCCTACTTTCTAAATGCACTTTTGTGCGCAGGCTACACGTTAAGCTATCCAAAAAAGGGAAGGCATAAGTCAAAATGTCTATTCCGGCATTCGTGGGTTAAGCCGTTTCTCATACAGTTGTAGAATGGCCATTTTTTCGCCCAAAGGCATTCAATGTATTACGCCCCCAAACTATCCCCACAAATTTCTTCCTTCTTTTTAGGTTTCTGAACACTTTTCTGGTCTTTGGTTGAAACTTCAAGCCCCACCTGCTGAAACACAAAAAGAAAACTGTAGAAACTAATTACGTCAGACTTCTTGAATAATGTAGTACAGTTATACGGTTGATGGATTTAGGTTCTTAAACCTTGAACAACTTGCTGAATAGATTGTTAACAAAATATTTCCTCCGTTCCCCTGAATTTTGCCTATTTACGAATTCCTACAGAAGATGTACAGCATGCAAATGTTAACTTTGCAGAGAATTCTTATAGGAACAAGCTAACGAGCTGGTTTATGCATGTACTTGTATATACAAATGGGTGTTTTTTTGTGCGTATGAATTGTAAACAGTTTGAGCTTTGAAAGAAATACAAGGAACTTTCAACCAAAAAGAAAAAGACTTAATCAGTTTTTACCTTAGATTGACTTGTCAAACAATACTTATTTTGCTATGTAATTGTCATTTAAAGTGTCACACACTAACCAGAAAACGACATTAAAAGGAAAAATGGAACTATATGCTAATTTGTCAGCAGGGAACAGCTGTAGCTGAACCAGTCCTACTGGGGGTATTGTCCTGAACGGATTAGGTACTTTTTCCTCTTGATATACAGTGGGTAGTTAAGAACATATCAATACATCCTGCCGGACTTGAGACATTCTCTCTTAATGTATTGGCCTTGTGGGCTCGTCATCCACCCTCCCACTGATGCCCAATTTTTCCCATAGGAATAATATATTTGTTTCTTATATATCCCCGATCTACCCTTTATCAAATGATAAGTTATGGGTTCTCAGTGTTTCTTACCTGTCACAGTTAAAGATAGGTCCACCATAGAAAGGTCTCCTTCTACACTCTATCTGCCATTTGACTTTGATAGTAAGTTTCTACTCAAAGGGCGAGTGCCAATGTAACAACTACTTTTATCCCTCGTTGTAATACAGCTTTGAAAGCCTTTTTTCTTGCTTGCCAAATATTTGCTTATCTCAAGAACTGTGTACAAGTGTTAAATGTAGTATATGAGAGTATTATAGAAGTAATTCCTTTTCTCTTTGGTCATAGTTTATGCCTTTATGCTGCAACATATCTATGTTGCATGCGAAAGTAGATACAGAAAAGAGCTGTTAGTATATTCTATTTCTATTTGAAAATGCTTTTCTTTGTGTCAAGAACACCTTTTAAACCTTATTTATAGTGTGAAAGCGTGTCAAGCCTACTTCCTGATATACTGCAGAATTGTAGTTTCCGTTGTTTAAACTTGTAACAACCGTATCGCTGCGTAACAAACTTTTAATAGTGCAAAGGTTTTGCCCTTTGAAGACGCTTAAAAGTCCAGACTAACAGTTGTCATTTCACAACCACCAATATCGCAATATTACTTTTGCCATTACATTCTGATTCTAAAATGTTGATGGTAGTTACCGTGGTTAATAAGTTTCGCTCATATGGTGAACAATAAACTTTCAAGTCTCTAGTATTTGCAATATGTGTGGTAGTTCAGCTGTGGTTCAGATGTTGCAATCAGAGAATTCAGAGAAAGTTACAACACAGAGACAAGGTGGCCTGGTCCACGAGGTTTATAACTTTGCAAGACCCAGCATAGGAGGGAATTTAAAGGTTGAGACAGAGTTTCACATGTAGTGGCTGGTAAAGTAGTTACATAGTGGTATTCATGGACTGATCATTAGGAAGCTAACTCTTTGTTTTCTTCTCCTCTGTACTGTATATAGTTAATGGTATGGTCCCCTTGTTAAGAGTCTGAGTGGCTTTACTACCTTGTGGTCCTGTGCTCCCATGAGCAAATGGTTTGCTTTGGCAATACAAACAGAAATGCATGCCATCCTCCTAAAGCCCTATATACATGAAAGTCATCTTAGAACTGTGAGTTACATGTATTTATATCGATAATGACAGGTAGCATACCAGCTGAGATGCCAATACAGAACGAAGAAAGTGCAGACAATCCTGTTGGCGGTGTGTATGTGTTTCAAGAGAGAGATGCCCGATTACAAGTGGTACAGCTCTGTAATTACAGTGTCCTTTAGCTGTAGATGGAAACATTCATTACACTGCAACTTAACTGTATTATTTCTTTTATACCTCTGCTTTGTTTTTTTTTTTCACCATCCGTTTCTGTCCAAAAAATGAGATGTAATTTTTTTGAAAAAACTGATTAAATGTAATAATGTTGATGAGACCCTCACTACATTATATTCTGCCTCCGCTTATCCGAGCCATAAAATGATTGCTTGTCTAGCTGAGTCATAAAACTAGCATTTGTCTCTCCCTGCCATGATATATTGCTTCACTACTACTCCAGACATGCTCAAAAAAGACTCCCTCTCTCTCTAGCTATATTTATGATACACATGAATAAGACTATGGCGATGAAGTCAAGTAAGAAGATGAGAGGTGGTTTCATGTGCCAGTCTCCAGCTGCAACTGCCGTGTGCAAGACCACTGATCTCCGGTCGGTTATAGTGCCACGAAGTTCGGTTGACCAAAAATTGGTCGATAGTTGTCATGCAAGACCGGTCAACACGGCCACCAACAAGTATACTAGACTTGTGGATCAGTGCCGTCAGTTTGATTCACCAGCAAAGAATGGTAGGAGATCAAGCACAAACAAAAACTATGTTGTTCCCTCTGTGATCATCAGTAGTGATCATCACCATCAAGATTATTGCATGAAACAACGAGACCTAAGGGCAGCAGTAGCACCCTATTATGTTGCTTCTCCAGTAGCTTCTTCCGACCAAGTCTTCCAGGTAATATTCAAATAAAAAATTAAGCTGATATATGTGTCTGTATGTGCATTATTATGCATGTATATTCGTGCACATATGATGTAATACTGTAACTTATCTGCTTTTCATTTTGTTCTCCGTTATGGTTTGGCAAATAGTAGGCATTTCCCCAGTTGGTCATAATTTCTATTATCTGGTCTAGAATGCCCCCTACCCTTTTCTCCTTCCAATCTTTTTACAGTACTCAAGGACTCTCTTAAGTATAACGTCTTGTAATGCTGGGGAAGGGATAGAGAATGCTCAAACTTGGAAAAAAGGTCGTTACATTCTTAAGCTTGCCATATGAAAATGGGTTAGAAGATTCTTTTTCCTTCAAGCTTTGCCGATAGAATGCTAAAAATAAAGTATAACATATTCTACTAGAACAAACGTAACACCATAATTTGATCATATCCATCCAGTACAAATAATTCGTTTGACCATAGATCCTGGAGAATAGAGATTTCTCTTGCATGGTCAGCTTAAATATTCGAACTTACAACAACTGAACTGATAGATAATGTGACAGTAGACAAAACCTGGTCCTTCGCTCATCTGGGAGAGAGCGTTACACTTTCTGTACCTCTTAAAACCAATGTTATAATATAGACATATGTTGTGGTGTTGACTGGAAGTGTAACATCCAAAGCAAGAAAGCATTTGCAATGAAGAACCAGACAGCTACTTGAGTTGGCGACCAAAAGGAGTCGGATGTTAATGTTGTTTGTGGCATTTGCTTTACCTATTTTCTCCCTGTTTGGTTTGGGGGGCGGGGGGGTGTTTAAGGTTCCCCACCTGTTAACTATATCCTTCGCTACCTTAAATGTGTTCGTGGCCGCTGGCGTACTTAATGCCAATTATATCTACTACATTTTTTTATGCTTGATTGTCAATCTCTTTACCCTTTTCTTTGGGTGGGAGTTGGGTCAAAAAAGTCAACAAGCTACTGCTTGATATGAATTTGTCTCGTGTATTTGGGGTTGCAGGTGGTGGTTATGAGAGTTTCTATTCATTGCCAAGGCTGTGCTGGGAAAGTGAAAAAACATCTCTCAAAGATGGAAGGTATGTTGTATTCACTGGCACCAACATCACTGTTTTCTTTACACTGAAAAAAGAAAAAGACATACTCCAACCATACATGACCTCTCAAACCATATATCACTTGAAAGCACGCGTTGGCAAAACCACCTACTCTTTGTCACCGAATGTGCAGTTGCAGCATATCGCTCTTTATAATCACCCCAAAGCAGATATGACTTTTATAAAGGTAGAGTTCATATCTGCTTTGACGATATGATTACCTACAAATAAAACTCGCTGCATGCCTTAATTGTCCCAAAAGATATACGCTGTAATGGGCATGTTCAACACTCAACGCATATATGACCTTTTAAAAGATTTACAAACATCACAGTGTATAATCACTCCGAAGCATACTTTGACAAAGGTTAAAAAAAAATGTGCGGTTGCAACATCAGTTTTTGTAACATGTAAGTTTTGTAAAGAACAAAGTCATAAATGCTACGGAAAACTACTAATAAAACTCACTGCCTGCCTTGATTGTCACACACTTCCACCGGCTCTCCCTCTTTTGTTGAGTTACTATAATCTGGGGTGATTTCTATTAAGCTACTGAGTGAGACCACAAATGTCTCGATTATTAAATTTTACGGAATTGTGGGCAGTCTAATTAGCTATCAACTTTATGAGGTCTGAGGTTACCCCTTAAATACAAAGAAGGAAAGAACTTGAGTGGTCATTTACTGTAAAACCCAACCTATACATAAACATTTTAGTAATCACTCCTTCGTTTGGACTGATTAACGTCGTCTTTTTTGGTTAACTCTGAAATACTAGGGGTGACATCATTCAGTATAGATCTGGAGAACAAGAGGGTGACAGTCATGGGACACGTGTCACCGGTGGGTGTCCTGGAGAGCATGTCAAAGGTGAAAAGGGCAGAGTTCTGGCCTTGTTGAATGGCAAGGCCCAGAATATTACGTTATTGTAATATTATTATTATTATTAGGAGAATTTACATGACGCCAAAGAGGAGCCTTTTGAAATCTTTTTGTATTTGCTTTTTGTTTCTGGCAAACTGTTCAGCTTTTATTGTTCCACAATTAGATAGGGAACGGATGGTATTCTATTGCTCATTTTTACTGTCTTTAAGGTTCCGTTCATTTCTCAAAAATGTTGTGTGGTTCGGAGCTATTACTTTTGTAATCTTATAATTATTGAAGAAATGAATTTCATTAGGTACATAAAAGAAGAAGAAGAAGAAGAAGAAGAACAAATGGAAGTAAGAGGTACTTTCTGTCATTCACCATATAAGAAATGGAAGTAAGAGATGAAAGATTTATGCTGACGAGAAAATTAATGAAACTTTGCTAAGAGACTTTTCTTTCACAAAATCTCGCAAATTTAGTACGATGACATTTTCGAGGAAGTTGATTCTTTTGCAGTAAATGAAGTTGAACCTTTCTTTCCTTTTAACCTTTAGAACGGGGCCTCATGCACATTTATCCCCACACCACACGTGTGAAATTATTGCATACACAACACCAAAAGTAATCGGAGAAACACATAAATTTTCATTTGAAGGATGACTTTGCATTAAGATACAAATCAACCACCTAATTCTTCTAAGCAAATTATCAATTTTAATTACCGCACTTTTGGAGTAAATTAGGGCTTCCATTTTTTTGTGAATGTATCGAATGGTTGTACAAATTAGGATAACAAAAACCGTGCAAATTTGACATTGGGTTGAACCGTTCGGTTTAGATTTTTTTTTTTTTGGTTTAACAAAAATATGTTCACGATTTAGTTAGGGTGGTACTGTTGAGATTGGGCCTCTTATTACGTTTTGGGCATTTTCTTTTTCACTTTCAGGCCCTTTGGGTGTATTCCATAAATGATAAATCCATTCTAAAAATGGAATCTGGGTCGGCAACTTCACGGGTCTTGCTGGAACATGTCGTTTTCTTTGTAGGGGTCCGTCTTAGCTAACAATCCCGGGTTGTCAGCTATTTTAAGTGGACTGGATATTCTCTTTCGTTGGCTGCAAAGGGAAGAAGTTCGGACACATACTTGTTCAGTCCTTTGCGATCCTCAAATATATATATATATATATATATATATATATATATATATATATATATATATATATTGCAAAAATAAAATATATCCTTGCTCAAATTATTTGATTTACATTTTTTCTAGATGAACGACATTAAAAACAGAAGTCCCTTCTGTTCAAGACTCGAAATTAACGACAAATCTTGCCTTTCATTAAAAACAGGAGTCCCTTCTGTTCAAGACTCGAAATTAACTACAAATCTTGCCTTTTTCAACGAACGAGTGCGAAACACCATCACCAAATAAATCTTACAACTTCTAAATCATCTGATAGTTGTCGCTGCTTGATGATGTTTCCAATCAATCGCGCTTTGTACTCTTCAAGGCCGCAATGATTGATATTGTCTTGTTTAGGTTGACTTGAGATTTAGGGCAATGGAACGCAAAAAAAAAAAAAAAAACCCTCGAGTGATATTCCCAAACAAACATAATTAAAGTAATTATTAAAAAGGGAGAACCAATCATTCTACTTTAATTTGACCAACAATACACTTGACATGACATATTTAGACAGCATCAATTTGGCATGTACTAAAATTTATTTCGAATGGACTCATTCAATAGAAGCGAGATCATCATTGTTAAAAAAAACAGCCATCTTATTATCAGACGTGGACCACCTGAAACTTAGGCAAATAAAATCTATTGAGGAGCGTTTTATATCTATATTAGGGTCACACACCAATAAAAACATTATTTAAAACATGTTAGACTTGTCTTTAAAAAAAAAGGTTAAGGCAAGAGACGGGAGAGAGACATTTTGTCCATTATCCTTGGGAGTATATAAATGTATAGGTATAATAGCAATGTGAAGAACAAAAACATCATTTTCAAGCTCGAAAACTACCAAGCTTTTATCGACCGCCAACAACGATAATTGTCGATCAAACGAGACAGCTAACTAACACATAACTAACTAGCGAGTATATAAATGTATAGGTATAATAGCAATGTGAAAAACAAAAACATCATTTTCAAACTTGAAAACTACCAAGCTTTTATCGACCGTCAACAACAATAATTGTCGATCAAACGAGACAGCTAACTAACACATAATTGTCGATCAAACGAGACAATAATGTCATGTTAATTCTGTCATTGGTACGTACACAGCTCTTATAGGCTTGTTGCAGATCTAGCATGACAGCTCGTGGCTTATCCAGTTCTCTATAGCTTTCTTGAATTTGTAGATTTGACTTTGAGGAGTAAACTGAATCTGTTAAGTGCAGTTGAATTTTGTAACTCCATTCGAGCTGCTTTATATTTTATAATTTGCATACAACTAAAGATAATTTATTGAGTCGTACTTTATCATACCTTTTAGTAATATTTTTTAGGTTTTCTTTGACGCAATTGGAATGCGAGTATTAAAAAGTGCAGTGCAGGTCAGCTCCCTAATAGTATTGCACTAAAAAATACTCAACAAACGTGATTTTGTTTCTCAGTCTCATACTTGTATTTTAGCATCACCATATACGAGAAACATCCCTAAGGATATCATTCATGTCACAAAGGTAATATCTTGACAATGTCCGTTTCCATATATTGATACGTGTGTTAAAATCTTATTTATCATTTAAAAAACTATATCTCCAATTTGACATGTACTTTTTATGGCATATGAAGAGGGGTTAAAAAGCATAAATGTATGGACATAAAGGTCACATTTTCAAGCTAATCAAGGATCAACACATCGAGCGTAGTTCGTTTGGAAGACAACACAAATTGATCACCAAATACATTTAATACGACACTAGTTCGACTGAAACATTGGATTTCTTTTGTAAAATTTCTCAAACTATAAGTAGGTTTATTGTAACTTAATGAAGGCAAAAGTTGTAAAACATAATGGATTTAAAGTGCTACAAAATCTTAATTATCAATTTGAAAGTGCAAGATGAAAATAAAGAATTTGCGAGGGGCTAAAGTGTAAATTGCATGGCGGGGGTTAGAAGAGTAATCAACCCTTTGAAAAGTCTTTGTAAACTGCGAGCGACATAAGCCGAACATACAAGGTCTCCTACTTAATTAGCAAAATCTGAAAATCCCAAGAACAGAAGGTCGTTAATAGCTTTTACTGATTTCTATCTCCACAAAAAAAATGTCCAATATTTATGGAAAATTTCAAGGCACCTACGTTCGTTCAAAGAATTTAGACACATTCTGGGTCACTCCTGATTTCTAAGTGTCTGCATTAAGATTCAGCGTTTTTAAAGGAGGCAACAACCAACTGAGAGTTGAATTCTTCATTCTAGTGCATGCAAGAGGGTTTCCTGTTCTGTTTCTTTATCACTTATATATATTCTTTAAAGAAGAATTCCCTTCTGGGTTTACACGTTTTTCCTTTTCCTCGGTTTCCAGATTTCAGAGTATTATAATCTGAACGGGTGGTTTAAGGGTGCTAAAGAGCCACTTCGGATGGTTTCCATGGAAAGGCTATAAACGACCAGACAAAAGGTGGGAAGAGGGATGAAAGGGAAAAAAGGTGAGATTTGACACACACACACATAAACACATGAAGTATATAATTCACTTTGAGCAGTTATAGTACATTAATGCTGAAAAGGCTAGAAAAGTGGAGTATGTATAGGGCCCTTCGAAGTCTGGTTTTTTGGTTCTTTGATTTGAGAAGACTCTAGTGGGAATTTGGATGGGTGGTCCAGCATAATTGTGTAGTTCAAGTGCCTATCTTAGCTGCACGAATTAAAGCCATTGAGAATCAGATTATATGTGCTTCAGTTTTTGAGGCTCATATTTTGGTTGCTTTTTCTGATTAAGTTATGAAATCCTGGGTAAGGAGCATTTCTCTGCAGTTGCTTCAAATCACCCTTCAAACAAGTGACGAAGATATCATTAGTTTGCTGTTGTCTCTATACTTCCCTCCACCATCGGTTGTGGCCTCCTCTTATGGTCCTCCTTCCACGGTTCTCCGTTCTTCTTTATTGTTCTTTAAACTCCTTCACCCTTTTCCGACTTTTTTCAATGCTAAACTTTGACTTTAAAAATCATGATTTCTTTTACTTATCTTATATGCGTCGTATTGTAGTTTATGTTGGTAATTTGGTAGGACGATCCTTCGTTAAGAAGTCTCCATTTATTCCACATTTTTGCTGAAAATATATTTTTAGGAGTTTATGCCAATAAACGAAATATCAATTGTTGACCAAAAATTTGCCACTTTTCCTTGTAATCGTCTGTTAAAGTTAAAAAGACACCAATGTAGTTGAGGATGAAATATCTAAAGTGTCACTGCCAGTAGAGTAGTACAGTACACGTAGACAGAGGACTTAATGGCAGATAAAAGAATATACGTGTTTCCATTGAATGATTTGCACGAAGAAATGGCCAACCCACTTTAGATGGTTGAACGCGGCATACGGGCAGTGCTCCTGTATATGTTATCCAAAGCAGCTCACAGCTCTGTTCCACCATATATCATCCCCACTAGTTGAAGAAGGCATGGCTAGCTGAAAGTGTAAAGTTGGCTGCATTACGCACTTTTCCGAAAGTTAGGGGTATTAAAAGTCAGCAGCACCACAAGATGTATAGTTTACGGCTGTGCTGATTTCAACTTGTGTCATAGTTGAGTTTCCTTCAAAAATTGGTTATTTAAGTAACAAAACTGATAATTCCCAGCAAGATCTATCCTTCTAGGCATACTGAACTTGGTATGTATATGAGCAAGATTCATTCCTCTGTGTCTAGTCAGATGACCTTCTTACATTCTCAATGGTTTGACTTTAAATACTTGTCATAGCTTATATAAACTACAGTTATATTCCAAACTCTTTCATACTTGCAGAACCGTTATTCTTACGTAGTTTTGGCTGGTAAGCTACTCTTCCTGCTGAATCCCACCATCTTCCTAAGTGGCAGTCCTTAGTTCGGGTGCTGCATAGATATGTACCTTCTAGCTTCATATAATTTCTGAGAATAGGAAGAAAGTTACTTGCCATCAACCGAGTGGGACAGAGATTCTTAAGCACTTGAAATTAATATAGTTCACTGGTAGTAGATGAATTTAGCTATATAGGTTATCTGATATAATTTCGTTTCTCAAATTTTTTTTGTGAAGGTGATCGCTGTATTCTTGACGCGATGAGTGGCGCCCGTGTCAACGCAGAACTTGGAGCAAATGATATGGACATTACGAATTCGTCGCGTCATCACTCAGAGAACTTGCCGTATGTGCACAAGGTGGGAGTGCCTCCTAAGCAGAACTTGGTGAAGGAGTTCACAAGTGCTCTGAAGGAAACTTTCTTCTCGGATGATCCCTTCAAACCTTTTAAAGACCAAACAAAATCAAAAAAAGTAGTCCTTGGCCTCCAAGCTCTTTTCCCTATACTCAACTGGGGAAGAGACTACAATCTTTCCAAGTTTAGAGGAGACCTTATTGCGGGACTTACCATTGCATCTCTCTGTATACCTCAGGTAGACCCTCTGCATGAAAATATATGAAACTTTTCCATTTTCAGACCATTATGGAAGTCCTTGACTTTGCTATATGCCAGGATATTGGATATGCAAAACTTGCAAATCTGGATGCCCAATTCGGATTATGTAAGTCACTATATTTGATCAAACAATCTGTTTTTCTGCTTTTAACTCTACGTAGTTCTTATGTTATGGTCCTCTTTACTACAGACAGTAGCTTTGTTCCACCCCTGATTTACGCCTTCATGGGTAGCTCGAGAGATATTGCTATTGGACCCGTTGCAGTGGTGTCTTTACTGTTGGGAACTCTGCTGCAGAATGAGATTGACCCTGTTCATAATAAATTAGAATATCAGCGCCTTGCGTTTACAGCTACATTCTTCGCTGGTATCACTCAAGTCACACTCGGTGTTTTTAGGTACACTGATTCCTTATCCGTAACAGCTCAATCTCTTTTACCCGTTTTTCTCCTTTCTCTAATTGTATGGATTTACAAAATGCTTGGAACTTTGAGGTAGATTTGTCTATGCACTAAAATGGGAGCAAGACTACTTACATATGAACTCCCCTCCATATCGACCACCTTTCCTTATAGGACTAAATGTCGGATGTTGGCTTTGTTTCTCAGATTGGGATTCTTGATTGACTTCCTATCTCATGCTGCCATTGTTGGGTTCATGGCGGGAGCTGCCATTACCATTGCCCTTCAACAACTCAAAGGATTGCTTGGCATAAGGAAATTTACAAAAAAAACTGATATTGTCTCCGTTATGCACTCAGTATTTGGTTCTATACACCATGGGGTATGAGTAGTGTCTACATCATTTACTTCATTTCTAGTTCCATGGACCTCTATTCTCTTTATTTTTGTTTGATACGCCAAGAACCATCCTTTCACCCTAGTAATTCATTCTTTCATTTTCTTGGTATGGTAGTGGAACTGGCAGACTATTGTCATAGGAGTATCATTCTTGGTTTTCCTTCTCTTGGCCAAGTACATTGTAAGAATCAAACGGCCTCCCTTCTTCCCTTAATTCCCATAGAATCGTTTTCTAGCTTTCTCATTTGATCTTGACTTGTTATTACCACCTCAGGGGAAAAGGAACAAGAAGTACTTTTGGGTGCCTGCAATTGCTCCTTTGATTTCTGTTATCATCTCCACCTTTTTTGTGTACATCACCCATGCTGAGAGGCATAATGTTCAAATTGTAAGTACCACACATGATGAATTTCACTAGATTGTTCATCAACTAACTCTATCTACCATTATGGCTAAAATTTCTGATATTTGAAGGTAAACCACATCAAACAAGGCATCAACCCATCATCTCTGGATAAAATTTACTTCAGTGGGGAATATCTTGCCAAGGGTTTTAGGATTGGTGTTGTGGCGGGCATGATAGCATTGACGGTAAGAAAAGTTTCTCACTGGCTGCCACATGTATATCTCTAACCGTAAACCTTGTTCACTATTTTAAGTGGGAGTTTATCTTTAAAATAGGAAGCTGTAGCAATTGGAAGAACATTTGCAGCAATGAAGGACTATCAGGTGGATGGTAACAAAGAAATGGTAGCACTAGGAACTATGAATGTTGTTGGTTCAATGACATCTTGTTATGTGGCTACAGGTGGGGTGGCAAACACTAGTATCTTTTTTTTTGCCCGACTACAGTCAAGTGCTTTTGTTAATTGTTCCAAGCTCCAAATTTCTTGCAGGATCCTTTTCTCGCTCAGCAGTGAACTTCATGGCAGGGTGCAATACAGCAGTCTCCAACATTGTGATGTCTATAGTCGTATTACTAACTTTGTTAGTGTTAACACCACTATTTAAGTACACCCCAAATGCCATACTTGCTTCCATCATTATATCAGCCGTGGTAGGACTCATCGATATTGATGCAGTGATTCTCATATGGAAGATTGATAAATTTGACTTCATCGCGTGTATGGGGGCCTTCTTCGGCGTGGTTTTTGTTTCTGTCGAGATAGGCCTCTTAGTTGCAGTAAGAAACTAACAGCATTAGTTGGTATTGAACTTTTTGGATTTGTCACATGTAAGCAATTTGACGTTCCCACTGTAAATTGATCCAATAGGTCTCTATATCCTTTGCCAAAATCCTCTTGCAAGTGACAAGGCCGCGAACAGCTATATTAGGGAACATCCCGAGGACTACTGTTTACAGGAACACACTGCAATATCCGGAGGCAATGAAGGTTCCTGGTGTTCTGATAGTCAGAGTTGACTCTGCAATCTACTTCTCCAATTCCAACTATATCAAGGAGAGGTATAAACTCTTTTTGGCGCCTTCTCTACTAAATCTATGAACGCCTACAATTCTTTTGTGTCTCCTACTGATTTCTGATATGAGTTACCTCTTATCATTTCTAGAATCTCTAATATTTTCTCTTCTTAGTTCCAATTCAGGCCTTTCTGTTTTTGAGCTTCTCCTCTGGTATAGCTTTTAAGCCTTTCCGGCCTTACTCTAAGTTGCGTAAGATATTGAAGTGTCCGACCGTGAAAGATATTGTTGCACAGAGCTGAATTTTCGGCAGGGTTATTTGGACTACAATTTGTTTTGGCCTAGGATTTTGGGGCTTCAACAATTTATTAGGGAATTTATGGCAGAGAGGAGCAAAAGTACCATCCCATCTTTTTCATTTTTAGGGAAGAGAAGATGTATCTCATGTTTTTTGGTTAAGGGGAAAGGAGAAGAGGAAGGAAAGAAAGGACATAAACTCTACTGTTTTATAATTATAACTTCTGTGCTATGCCTTTTTCCGCTCATTTTTGGGTGGAAAAGATATGATTAGCCTGTAATGGAGTTGCACCCCTCCTTTTCTTCTGCTTTTCGTCTGGCAAAGTAAAAAAGGTTCATCCATCCTTCCGTTTCTTCCCTCACCATTTCGAGTAAAAAGTCTCACCAGGTATGTTAAATGCTTGAAACTATTGGACATGGTATGATTTAAATGTTTCAACCTGTCGAAACATTAGAAAATTGTTTTGTGCACAAAATAGAAATATACACGGGGTAGGGAAACACGACAAGAAAACTGAAGTTGCTGTTATGTAAGACCTAACAAGTTCTTGAACAATTCCATTTCTTTTGCAGGATATTGAGATGGCTAGCAGATGAGGAAGAACAACTGAAAGAACACAAGGAACCTGAAATACAGTATTTGATAGTTGAAATGTCACGTAAGCAATATCTAGTATATTCTTTGTGCCAATTTTTTTTTGAAAAATCACCTACGTTTAGCTGTTTGCTAATATGGTTGTTTGCTGTAGCTGTTACTGACATGGACACTAGTGGCATCCATGCCTTGGAAGAGTTGTACAGGAGTCTCCAAAAGAGAGACATTCAAGTAAGTCACAACATGAGTTGTAAAATCTTGTGCAGAATCTTGAAACTGATGGTACTTTATGCATTTGTACACGCCCAATAACCATAGAAGTACCTTTCATGAGGCTTACATACGTTATGCATAATATACCTCGTATTTAAGGTCGGACACTTATAATTTATCTCTGACTGCCACATAACCGTGAATCATACGTCAAGTTACTGGTTGCTCTAATGTATATTATACCTTAACTGATGTTACCTTGACTTCGTTGCTGCTGTCCATCAACAGCTTGTTCTAGCAAATCCGGGGCAAGTTGTGATCGACAAGCTTCATGCATCTCATTTCGCAAACTTGATTGGGGAGGACAAGATCTTCCTGACGGTGGCGGATGCAGTTCTAACTTGTGCTCCAAAAGTGGAACAAGCTTAAAACTGCCTCCCTGTATTCATTCCGCACATAGGGAAACAACAATTATTCGGTTGCAGAATTACTGCATACCCAATGTGGGTGTGCTTGCTTGACTTTTAAAAGTTTCAGGGAAGCGGTGCTGGAACAGAAATTTCAGTGTCATTAAGAAGTGTGAAGAAGGATGGCGATTGGTTGTGTGAAGATAGTGGAAGCTGTCTCCGTAGTTGGGTTGGCAGGGTGTGGTTGTAAAGTTCAATTTCTATAGTGGAATGTGATACACAGTCAACTCTTCTTTTCTTCCTGATTAAATCTTTGCTTGTTTCGTTCGTTTTCTGAATCCATTTTACAGAGTTCATTGGTGTTAAATGTATACAAATACCCAGATTAACCATGTAAGAAGTTCACATATTACTGATATATGTTAACTTGAGGTGCTGTGGAATCCAAGTACAGCCTAAATTCACAGTTCAGCCATGATTGAAATCTAATCTAAAAGACATTGAATAGTACAGTTGCTGAGAGCAACCCAGCTCTAGGAGTGGATTTTACTTCTCAAATACAAAAACTAGAAAGAACTCGAATATTAGGTACACGACCGAAGGACAAGAGATAATTGCAAAAACTTGGCTCCGTAAGGTGGTATCGTATCATTTCCATCACCGTACTCGTCTCCTTTTTCCTCTCCTAACAAGTAAGTAGTTCTCGACAAAATCAGATATAGGCATCAACTTTGTGAACTTGGTCACCTAGCGCGGTACCATATCAATTTTATGACCGTGCTCGTCTCCACTTTTCATCTCCAAGCAGTACGTCACTTTGTGATCCGCATCAGAATTCAATAAGCTCAGCATTTACTCTACTATAGCCTAGATGAACCCTACCACTTAGTTTTCTCTATTTCGAGCCCTTAATCTACTCCCCCATGATCCCTCCTCTATTTCAGATTCTCGCATGCCCAACTCATTATCATACTCCTCGCGTAACACTGGATCTGATAGCGTCTTGTAGGCCGCGTGCAAAACAATAAACATTTTTGCAGATTCTCCTTTCACGGCAGGATGACAAACATCAGGATGATACTTGAGAGCCATTGCTCGATAAGCACTTTTAATCTCCTCATTTCCTGCATCGTTGGAACTTAATGAAAGTACCTTGTAGAGATTGGTGCAATCTTTTTCAGTAGCCAACTTGGTATCTCTGCATGAAATGGCACTAAGCTCGGTGGGTCGCTGCCAACTTTTAGCATCTGGAAAAGCATGAAACATTTTGTCACCATTTAGGCTTGAACACGTGGATATCTGCATCACAGACAAGGTTGAGATTTGCACCAAAACTTGGAAGCATGGGTGTTCCATATCTAATTTTATATATATATATATATGAAATTTAAAACTGAAAAAAAATATTCAATAATTATCTAATATCACGAGTTGTATTAAATTATTATTAAAAATTTATCATTTAAGTAAAATGATTGGTACTGAGCTAGATGTTAATGTTAATCATAGTTAACAATCATAGAAAAAATAAAAACAAACACAAAATATAACCCCACAACTGCACAACAACCCTAATATCCCGCTCCACCTCTCTCTCTCTCTCCCCCGGCATCGACGCAAGATTGCTGAATCTAAAAAATCTGCTCTAACAAGACGAAAACGGTGCTTGATCGGAGTCTCGGATTTGTTCCAAATTGAGGCATCGGTTTCGAGTTTCCACAGTCATAGGTGACCGTATCCTCGCTTGATAAGCACATCAACAGATTGGTGTTCCAGAAGAAGTGGCATTCATATCCAGATCTGATGTATTCCATGATGGAATTTTCAACTTTCTTTAAGCACACACACAACACAGCTAGAGACAATTGATATTCCAGAAGTAGTACTTAGGGGTGGTTCGCAAGCATTGAGATTGTTTAAGATTCTTCCAATTTTATTTTTTTTGCAGGAATCCCATGTATATTAACAATCCATCCATTTGAATATATATATATATATATATATATATATATATATATATATAATATTTTTTTGGTTGAAAAGTTTTGTGTAAATTCTATGTACTCTCGCCGGTTATTGTTTACGGATAATTCTATGTGAGTTTTCTTCTTTCTATCTATATATGCCCTTGATTCCTGAAAGTGTGCTGTCTTATTGGGCGTTTGGAGTTCCAATTCCTTCCTATTTCTTAAGGCCTTTTGTTTTGTTGATGTTAATAAGTTCAATCGATTCTGTCTCGTCCCCAGCAGCTTGTGTCACTCCAGGTGCTCGATCTTATGTCTTGCAGTATTTGTGGTGCTATACCTTTTAGTCTTGGAAATTTAACTGATTTGACTGGTATGAATCCTTCTAGTTTGGTCTTACTGGTATGATTCCTTGTAGCTTGGGTGCCTTTAAGGAAATAAAATGGACAGGGATCACGGATTGTTAGGAATTTCTTGAGAACTATTTTAGCATCAATTTGGGCAAAGACAACTTCTACCTCTCCAGGTTCCTGTAGCATGCCTTCCTCTCAGAATTGATCACAACAGGTCTATAAACAAACTGGCCACCAATAACTGCCTTGCTTGACGCTTTACGTGAAGGGGAGATGGATTTCGATTAAGAGTTGCTGGCAAAGTATTCTTCATCAATTTGCAAAAAGCTATCGTGATTTGTGTAGTCGAGAAATGAAAGAGAAGTCAGAGGAGATAAATGAAAAGTGGGTTTAGTGGTTCTCCAAACATTTGGAAAACTTTTGAATTTCAAGGTTTTTTTTTTTTTTATGTCAACTAAGTTGACAATGATTAAGATTTGCTATATCAATACTTCTATCATTTTATTTAGATGGAAAATTTTTAGTGATAGTCTAACGTCATCTAAACTGATGACGTGGTGTTAGACAACCACCGAATATTTTCTCGAAGCGGAGAGAAAGTTATCACATCACTAGGACACTCTCTCAGTTTACCACGTAGACTTTTCTTTTATAACCTTTTTAGTTCTTACATTTAATGTCTTCTCTGTCTCTGGGGACAATCTACAATTTAACAACCTAAATTTTAGCAATTATTATCAACATACCTGAAATATCTAATCTTATTGAGGAAATTATTTAAACCTAAGTAATTACTCCTTCTTAGGTGATTTTTTTTTAATGTGCATTTATATGTTTACTTGTGTATCTCTTCTCTTTTTTACAATTTTGTTATGGCAATCTAACTTCAAAATGGATTCCAAAAATTTTAAACTCAATGATCCTATTTAAAATTCCAAAATTATCTCTCAGAATAAAATACTGAGTTGACGTTTTCCTCCCCTAATTTGAGAAAATCACCTTTTATAATTTCTGAATTTGTAAAATAGATTTTCAAAACTTTTAAACCTACTAATACTTATGAAACTCAAAGTTTGACAATTATTTCTATGATGAATCTTTCTTTTTCTCCCTATCACTTATCTCTTTTATTTTATTTTTTTTATTTCATCTAGCCTTCATACTTTGTTCTCTTGGAATATCAATGCTCATTTTGTGACTCAAATGACCCACTGCACGTTTCTATTCCTCTATTTTGCTGATACTTTTTGTCGATAAATTTAATTGCGATGTTCATAACTCTTCAATTGAATTATCATTTTTTCATTGTTAAATTATTGTATATAATAGGATGGGAGATCTTTCACCATTGTTTTATCACTTACAATTAGTTTTTCCGTTAAGTTTTAGTCTTAAATGTTTATTCTAAGTGATCATTATATGAATTCTATAACCTTTTGTTTCATTCTTTGTTAAAAACCATACTTTTATTATTTTATTTACGCAACTTATTGATTATAATTGCTTCCGTGTGCAACGCACGGGATCAAAATTAGTAGAATATGAATGTTAAAGTGATGAATTATGAAGGGCGAGAAGCACAATATCAACTTTGAAGCTAAACGCGTAATCTCTCCATGGTTAATATTGAGGGAGGAGTTTATGAAATTGGTGTAAAATATTGCATCAAACGATTGTGTCGTAAATGCAATTTGTAGTGAGGTAGAGGTAAAGCGAACCCTTTTTGCTATATTCCCTTCTTGTATTGCTAAATGCTGCAAAAGTGTTTGGAAAATATGTAGTCATGAATCAAGCCTCACCATTTTGAAAGTCACTAAATATTTTTTCAACAAAAATGTAAGGCAAGCAGTGGCCAATCATGAGTGTTGGGTAGAATAAGATACTTATTAGTTTACTCAAGCACCAAAAAATTAAAAACGATAAGATTAGTATTAACTCGAATATCTTAAGCTAGTTAAAACGAAAAAGGGTCGACCACCCTAAGCAACTTTTTCGTGGTAGAAAATTGGCGACAAAGACAATAGGAAAGGTTATGCCATTTTACATTATTTCCTTGAACTGTCGATGTCTAGTTATTGAAAGTTTTCACCTTTTTTGGTACCTCTCGAAAATTCTTTGGCTTGCCGTATGGGGTGGGGTGGGGGGATTCAAGTCATTTATGCACAAACCTGAAGTAAACATGGGGTCAGGTGTGGAGTCCTGGCCGCCCATTGCAGTCAAAAGATACCAAAGCTTGGTGGTACATATTGCAGTCAAAAGCTTGGTGGTACACAGGACAAAGACAAACGGCTGGGAACGACGGTTGAGACACTACTAAGACATGTACGTTTACGATATTCATTTTTAATTTTTTGTAATGATGATGAAAAAAAAATTTGCTTGCTTTTCTGTTTTCGTTTTGGATAAAATTACTTAAATAGTGACCAAATACTGAAAACACATCCAAGGTCCCAACTTAACCCAATATAAGAAAAAATAGTTAAATATTATTTTGGTGAAAATGATAAAAGTACATAAACATATTTTCAAACTGGATATGAAAATTATGAAAATAAAAACAGAAAGGAAAACAGAAAATAAATATTATAAACATAGGGTCCTAAAGATCTTAACATGAGTGACGTAACTGGAAAGGGTATGCAAGGTGGACAAAGTGTTCCTTAATATGTTATTTCAAAGACTAATGATTTTAATTATTCTTATCTATGACTGTCTCCAACCCTGAAACTTCAAGTCATCGGTTCAAGTTTTGTTTAGGTCAAGCCAAACAGAACTCACTTGCAAACACCCTAAACCAAGAACAAAAATGGTGACTGGTGGAGGAAGGTGACCGGTGGGCTTATGGTGTGCTAAGAGAGAACCAATCTGCTCTAGGTTTAGAAAGGTGTTGGATGGGATCTTTAATTTGATCCAGTCTGCCCAACCCTAGGAAGAAACTGCAATGGACATGAGATGTGATGATTAACAACAGTACTGTGCCATTACACCTGTTCCAACTTCAAGAGCAACTCTATCCCCAAATTTGATTTTGATCACTGCAAGTATCTGAGAACCAGTAATACCCCACTATCTTAACTGGTACAAACCAGCCCACATCACTTGAAACTGAATCAACTTATGTGTCATAAAATGGTAGGAAGAACAGTAATTTCTTTTCTTGATCCAAAGGATGCCTATCCCCTCCCTTGACTTCCTCTTGTTTGAAAATATTACGGTCTAGCCTTTCTAGGATACAGCAAACAACTAAGACTGTTCAAGGTCTCGAATTCGAATTTCTGTACAGATGGATCGTACAAATTGTAATTCTGATTATTTAAAAAAAAAAACTAAAAAAATGAGTTGAGAAGATCGTAAAATTTATTGAATAGCCTTATTGGATTCAATCCATGAATTATTACACCCATAAACGGGGACAACTCTCCATAGGGCTGAAGGACCTTGTCTTCCCCTATATATGCCGCTAAAACTTACTTATATTACCCACATTAAAGTAAAAGTGTCAGAAATCCTAGTATATACTATGGAAAATTGGAAAATTTACTTCAAATGTGAACCCTTTCACTCCGATTTTGTTACTAAAAGTTGAAGTTGTATTAGTAAGAGAGAATATCACTGGACCCTTGAGGTTAGGATATGATTACAATAAATTGTGTGTGTGTGTGTGTGTGTGTCTGCATGAAGTCATGTGTCATGCAAATTAGTGGTGGTGATGTCAGTTGTGGTCGTAGTTAGTGGTGTTGGAATTGTGTCGTGGTTGGTAGTGTTAGGTTAGTGTTGAGAATGTGCTTGGTGATGGTTTGAAGAGATAAGACCAAGAGGTGCAGTGGCCAGTGGGGAAAATGGGGTTGGGGGGGGGGGGGGGGGGGGATGGATATTCTTTGGTGGAGTTCTGCTTCTGGCGGCAACATACTATTGGGTCATCTTTTTATCAAAAACGTTAAGGCCGTCTGTATTTCATCTAGTCAGATGATGTATTTGAAAATTTTCATGGTAAATAGTCACGCGTGCAAATATACCCAAGCTCGAGAGGTTTGGTGATATTTGTCCTATTAGATATAGAGACGATTCTAGTACAAATGCACGTAAATCTCTTTATTTAAAAATGACAGTTACTCCTACTCGTGAAAAAATTTAAGGAAGGAAGGCACATACTTTACAGCATCAAAAGCGTTGTCACTGGAAAAATCTCTTTCTACCGAGAACTTAAAAAAAAAAAAAAAGAATTCCCGAACAACAAACGAATATGTGCATCTATTAAAATTGAGAATTACAAAGTCCTTCAAGTTTAATAAATATTGCTCACGGCACCAAATATAGTCAACAAGTACATAGTAATAGATCAGTTTTACTCGACTAAAATTTTTCCATGGATCCATTACCAAACCTGACATCCACAACATCACATATCTTGAAACATTACTTCACAGCTCGGCACACAATTCAACTACTACTTGGAAAACGCAATTTCTAGACACTGGCAGTGTCTCGCTTTCCCTTCCAGTTACCACCTTTGATACAAAGTGCTTTACAAGTGTGCCACGCAGAGCAGGCCACACTACATTGCTGGGATTGCATTTAAATCCATGTAAAGAAGATGCCATTGAAGAGGGCATTGTGGAATCAGAAAGCAAAGAGAAAACAAGGGATAATCAGACAATTGAGGCCAATATAAGACGTAGGAACTAATATAACTGCCATAGACCTCAAGATCCATGAGAAGTTTAGATGAAACAAGCGAGTCCCAACATAAATTCTATCTACTCTGATCCAACAACAAAAAGGATCTAGTAATATGTAGACTACCACCCTCAATATCAAACTGGAAAACAATCACGACAGAGTCCCTTCTGTGCTCTCCTCTTCGGTCCGACAGTCGGCCGTCTACATGCTCTCAGAACAAGGAGAAAGATGCAGCCACTAGGGTCGTGAACACTAGGGACGCAGCAGACATGCCAAGTGCAGAAGAACCTGAGCTTGCAGGAGTTGGTGCTGGAGAAGGCTCACTAGCTCCAGCCCCTGTAGTGGGTGCAGCAGCAACCGAGCTAGGAGACATGGCCATCGGAGAGTGAGCTGCAGCCACAAATGATTAGTGATGTTCATATAATATTTGCGGCTTGTAACAAGAACTTGTTAATAAAAACTTAATAAAAGAGCAAGATCATTGGCTAATTACTAACTCGAATTAGGATCCTATGTTCCCCCAGGCCTTGACTTCACTGGAAAGTCTGAATTTGAATAGCCCTATTCGTTCTTTACACAGACTTAGACATCCCCGATTCATATATACAGATGCAGTAGTCGAAGAAAATAAACTTTGTGAAGTAATGATGTTTGAAGCGTCGAGATTGAATATTTCAAGAACTGAGAGAAATGACCACATTAGAGCAACACGACTGTGCCTAGTGGTTGCAAATGTCCAACTCTACCTCATAGGGCCATTAACATCAAAAACACAAACAGTCAAAAAGAACCAGCATAAGCAAAGTCTTAATCCGTGAAGATGACCAAGCAGGCTCATACTTGCTTAAAACAGCAAGAGATATGGGGAAAAAATCAACTTCTCGATCCAACAAAAACAGAGTGACCAACAACTTTTATTTTCTCAAAAAGTTTGCAGTCAATAAAGTAACTTCCAACTGGCAAATTTTTTGACAGGTAAAAATCGAAGGATTGGAAATGACAAGTGCCCAATGTCTTCAAATGACAAGAGCGCAATGCCTCTCCGAGAACCATTTCAATAAGTCAGCACATAACCTACCATCGAACGAATTAAGGTCAACACACAAGCTCAAAATTCAAAAGATGCTAGCAGTTACAAGTCCAGGACGGACAATGATTACTTTACTTCTCGTCTGATTGCCAAACAGATGATCTCTTCAGTCATTGAATACAAGCATGGAAAAAAAGGGTTAGCAAACAATCCATGACCCAAGGCATTGAATTATTGCCCATCATTCCTTTGCAGTTTGGTAATTAGAGGTCTAGAGCCCAGATCATCATGCATGCTCAAGTCAGTCAAGCGATCTCTTAGTGTGGACCCATAGCGAAATGAGTCTTCATCAATATCAGACTCCAATTAACATTTAGTCCTTAATGATACCGACATGCCATGAGTTGTCCGACAGATCACATGACCACACAGTCCTCATTCAAAGTTGAGAAGCACAACAATAATGACACCGCCGTGAACTCACGTGAACGGCGCAGTAAACATGAACAATGCTAATGTAGCCTCCTCTCTCCGTTTCCCACATCAACCTCCTAAACCCCAACCCCCCAAAGACACCCAGAGAGAGACCAAATAAGCACCAATTTCAGCGCATGATGGGAAAAGAATCAAAAGCAAGTGAAATCCCACCAACCACTTCATTTTCCTATTAGAGATCTTTATTGCAAATAAAAAAGAGAAGACTAAAAATTTAAACAATTCGATCAAGACCATACAAGCAAATAAAGTGAAAAAGAAAAAAAATTATAACGCGCATCGAAATCAGCATGTGCTGAAAAAGAATACCCTAATAAAATCAACGAGAAACAAACATTCAAACATAAAACAGAACTTAATGGGTAAAGAAAGCAGATCTATACATACCAGGAGCAGCGCCTGGGCCAAGACTCACTGCCAAAAATAAAGAAAAAGAAATCACCCCTGTAAGTCCCCAACTCAGAATATAATTTAACATAAAGATTGTATACAACTCATGATATGCTTCAAATTCCTCCGGGCAGAGAAAGTGGGTGAAACATTTTCCAGAAAACAAGACAGAGCTGGATGAAGTTAATGATAAAAGGCCAAAATACACTCACAGGTCAAATTTTGGGAATTTTTTTTTCTTCTAAAACCTACATGGAAAGAAACAAAAAGAGCTAACAGAATTTGTTTGAAAACCCTTTCCCAAAACCAAACAAAATTACAGGCTAAGGACGAACATACGCCCACAGATAAAAATCTAGGGAACAACAAGGTCTAAAATAGGTGAAATAAAATTAAAAAAAAAAAGATTTTCCCGAAAACTATGATAGTAAACATTTTCCTAAAAAGGGGATGAAAAGAGAAAAAGCAACTTACGGCCACAGTTACTGACGGAAGGAGCAGAGAGGTGGCAAACAGTGGGGAGGGTCAAGGCTTTGGTGACATTGAGAGTGACCCCCAGCTGAGCACTGTTCTTGAAAGCCTCGCAGAGGCACTCAGCGTTGGTCTTAAGCACTGTTTTGAGGCCGGAGCAGCAGGCCGCCTGGGGCTTCTTAAGGGTGCTGTCGTTGGTGACGAAGGAGAGGCAGTCGGCCATGTTCAGGATCACGGTGGAGCAGTCCACGGCCGGCGCCGGAGCCCCGTGGTGGCTTGCTGATTCCACGCTTGTCAAGGCCCAGATGGCCAAAACGAAGATGAGGGTAGTGACTGTTTTTGTTGCCATTGTTACAGAGAGAGATGCGCAGTGTGAGGGGGTGTTGGTAAGGTAAAGTGGGAGAATTTTTGAGGGAGCGAGAGAGGGTTTTTGGGTCTGGTCAGGACGTTGGAGGAGAGTCTTATAGGACCTGGTGTCGTAAAGAAGGAGGGATTTCTCCTTTTCCCTGGGATTGCTTTTTGATGCGTGGGCTTGGGGTTGGGGGGGCGGGGGGGGGGGGGGGGGGTGTACACCACCATGTGCGCACCACAGTGGCTTTCAATGCAAAATATGCGCGGACATGTGTCGGCTGCTCCTCCTTTGGGCTTTGGAGATAAATATATATGATAAGGGATTAGACGTGTTTGGAATTGATTCCAAACCTGATTAAAACGGTTTGAAGCGTCCGGTAAAAAAAAGTAAAGCGGTTAAATTTATTTTAATAAGTTCAAAACTGATAAAATTTAGAATTTTTATTTTTTTAAAATTCTAATTTGATTCGTTTGTAAGAAAAAGTATCCTCACATATAAGCAGACGTTAAATGTCCCATTTTTTACTTGAATATGTCTCCATTTTGACTTGAATACACTATATACTAACTACACTAAACTTGCTTTAATTCTTTTTTATCTAAACACTTTTAATCGAGTTTTTACTCTAATTAATACATTTTAAAAACTTAATTACCAATATACTTCATTTTGAAACTTATTTACCCGCATACTACACTTTTAAAAATCGTTGCTTGAAATCACGATTTCAAAGTAGAAATCGATATTTCAAACAATGATTTCTTCTTTATTTCTACTGTAAAGTAAAAATTGCTGTTTGAAACAACGATTTCTACTTTGAAATCGTGGGCTGTTTCAAACAACGTTTTCAAAAAGTGCGGTACGCAGGTAATAAGTTTCAAAAAGAAATAAATTAGTAATTAAGTTTTAAAAATGTATTAATTAGGGGGAAAACTCACTTTTAATCTATTATACTTTAAAATAAATTAAAGTTAATTTTAGAAAGAGATTCTGATTTCGTCTAAATTTAATTTTAAGAATCAATTCTAAGTGGTCTTTTGTGATTCTTTTGCTTTCCATCATTTTTTAAACACGCGAGGTTTTTAAAATTACACCCAGTCATTTGGGGTTCTTTTGCTTTCCATCACTTTCTGCATTAATGATTTATAATCTGCAAAACACGGTTGGTGGCGAGCTATTAGTTGAAGTGGTGCAGTCTTAACGGAGGGAGTTGAACTAGTGGAGTCTTTGTTAATCGGATTAGGATTCCCTACTGTAACCCATGGTTACAGCAGGGGTGCTGTGCACCCAAATGAGAGAGGGAGAAGAGAGAGGTGCCCCTGCTGTGATCCCATGTAAACCATGGTTACTCTCTCTCTTCCCCCTCTCTCATTTGGGTGCACAGCACCCCTACTGTAACCCAGCAGGGGATCCTGATCCTTGTTAATCTAATAGGCAAGGGTGGCAGGGGATGATGTGATATTTGCCATTCCTAGATTGAGTTTTTTCTTTAATTAATACATTTTTAAAATTTAATTATCAATTTACTCATTTTTTAAACTTATTTACCCGCATACCACATTTTTTAAAAACGTTATTTGAAACCACGATTTCAAGGTAGAAATCGCTGTTTGTTTCAAACAGCGATTTCTACTTTACATCAGAAATAAAGAAGAAACAGCGATTTCTACTTTGAAATCGTGGTTTCAAATAACGATTTTTAAAAGTGTGGTATACGGATAAATAAATTTTAAAATGGAGTATATTGGTAATTAAGTTTTAAATATGTATTAATTAGAGTAAAAACTCTATCTAGATTTCCCCTGCCTTGTAACGTCAGATTGCAAATTTTGAAGCAAAGTTTGGCAAACAAAAGATGGAAACATGAAGAAGGAAAACCTAAGGGCACCTCCTTTTCTATTTCTGATTTCAATTTTGTTCCTTGGCTTTTATTTTTGTTTTAAATGATCCTTGTAAAAGATTGCTTAGTCCAATGTCTTTTCAGTCAATTTTATCCTTTAAATCCAGTAAGGAGGGAACGGCAAAAAAGTAGTTTCTCTTCATAAGAAAAATCCTACCAAGCTCCTACCTCTCTCCCTCTGTATGTGAAACAACCACTGCGGCCAAAGGCTATGGTTTTGGATGGTTGGTGACGATAATGGTTGGTTTGGTCATTCAAAGATAGAGTCGAAGTGTAAAGGATAATGGTGAGATGGTGGTGGGTAGCAAATCTGACCGCAGGAGGTGGTCGGTACCAGATCCAAGTGGGGGATGTGGTGGCGAGGATGGAGGCTTGGTGAGGTGGTGTTTGGTGATGTGGGACAAAGACACGGGCATTATAAGGTGGTGATGACGATGGGGAGGTAGGTGGCAGCATGATGGTAATGGTTGTCTCCATCGTCACTGTTGTCGTTCAACCCAGTTTTCCGAACTGTGGAGAGCGAAAGGGTGATGGCGGTGGTTGTAGACTGAAACGGGCTCATAGCCTTCTTGAAGGTGATCGGCTTTTTGTGGCTAGTGCTGGGGACGCTAGAGACATCGGTTCCTTTACTCAACAAGCCCTTCGCCACTTGGATTTAACAAATAAAATTCAAAAAAAAATGATTTACTTGAATAAGTAATCTTTTACAAGGACCACTTAAAATAAAATCAAAAGGGTGAGGAAGAAATTGAAATGGAAGGTAATGGAGGAAGACAAAGTTTACTATTTTCCCATTTGATTGTGATGTAGTTCCGTATCGAGCGGTGATGGAATTTAAGAAGGATGTATAAGTTCTACTTTTTGTAGTCTTATTTTAGTCGTTTAAAGACTTTATAGGCATCGATGTTTATTTAATTTAGCAACAAAAGTGTCGCTAAAATGACCATATTCTTACCATGACTACACTTCATTTTTCATTATTAGTTTCTACTTTATTGATACGCATTTTTAAGTACATTTTTTCATGCCTTTAGCACTAATCTTTGTTTATAATAACAAAAATTAAGTGCAAGTTGTTTAAAGTGAAGTTTGAATACCTACCTTTAAATTTGATGATGCATTGCCAAGTTCGATAATACATTTCTTTATTGTTTTACTATTGAAATGACCATAACTTAGTACCAAATCACCGGCGACCTATTGGCAAATGAGTGAGTGAAGATCCTGGGTTTTCAAACTTAAACGAAATTTTTTCATTTTTTTAGATAATGTGAAAAGGAGTGGATTTAACACTTCAAGATGCTCAAATCACCCAAAAATAAAATAAAATTACACCATAACAGTGACAGAAATGCCATGGTACAACTAATGATGCAAGAAATTGAAGTAGTTAAACGCATTCTCGTGCAATAAGAAATCAAGTTTGTGTAACATTATCGTATTGTCTATTGATAAGTGGAAGTTCTATATTGCAATGGGTAATTAAGTACCATCTACCAAAGTTCATAGAAGGCTGCACTTACGAGTAAAATTAGAATCTCTAAATGGTTACAAAATATTGAATAGTCCGGCACCAATAATAGAGACCATCTACTTTATGGAATGTTACAAATAACTTCATACCTCTCCTCCTGTCCCATTGACCTTCTCCAAACAACCTATTGATAACTGCTAGGACTAAATGAAACTATCCTCCTGTCTCATCTGCCAATTTCATAGAAGGCTGCAGTGCCAGTAGAATTATAATTTTAAACAACCAGAAGATATTGAATGGTCTGGGAGCAATGATCCACACCATTTCAAATGGTGTCGAATGGGTCGGGCTTGAGCCGGACCAGCCTAAGCCCAATGGGCCTCCAACAAAACGGGCCCGGGTCGGGCCAGTAGGGCTGCCAAACGGGCCAGGCTAGATTGAGGGAAATCTTGGCCCAGTCCAAGCCTTGGCCCAGTCCAAGCCCTAGCCCTAGGCCCAATATCTAGGGCCGGGCTTGGGCTCGGCCCGGCCCGACCCAATTTTTTTTCTTGTTATTTAAAATAATATTATTTTTTTTACTATCTATTTTGTTATTATTATTTAATAATATAAATACTAACTTTTTATATGTATTTTAACAGTTATTTTTTTTCGCACGGTATTAATACTAATTTATATGTAAAAGGGTGTAATTAGTCGGTTTGGTATTTATTGACAAATAAGTTCGGCCCATCCAAGACTGCCAAGGCCTCTTTAAGAAGGCTCATGATTTTTCACGGTTCGATTGTAATCTTTGTAATCTAATTCTTATTTTACGTCAAACATATATTTGATTATTACACCAAAGAAGAACGATCATCATAATTCATGTTCAGATTCATTACTCATTCGATTATCGTTGGACACGCACACTATATATATAATAATGTGTGTATACAATACTACTGGACCAAAAAATGGCCTGTGAAGGCAAAAAGGGCCAGAAATATGGCCAACCTTAAGGCCAAAAGGAGGCCAGTTTTTGGGCCAAAAGAGGGCCGGGCCAAACCCGGGCCATTTAAAGGCCGGGCCGGGCCCGTTTTTCAAAGAAAATTCGGCTTGGCCCTGACCACGCCCAAAAATGAGCCGGGCCGGGCCGCCCGGCCCTTTTGACATACTACAAATAATTTCATGTATCTCTCGACCCCTCGTTTCGTCCCCCATCAACCCTCTCTACTCAACCTTTTAACAACTGCTAGGACATTCTCTATAACCATACTGAAACTATCCTCCTGTCCCATCAAAACTCTCTAAACAGCCTATTGGAAGAGTAAAAATTTGTGCCTATTTAGCACTAATAAATGCACCAAACCTTGCTTTTATAGCAATTGTGACATCAACCCTATGTCATATATTCAGGAGATTTCCATGTCCTTTTGTTTAGCTCATGCAAACCGCTTTCATTGTGGAAGTGATTATTAGAAGAAAGAAAAAAATAAAGAAAAGAGGAACCCAAGCGTGGACACTCCACGATCATTAGACAAAAATGATGTTAATGGTTGCCTTCAAAGCCTTATCATCGTTGTAAGAACTTCCTACAAATATTAACACCATATTAATGGATGAAGATTGAGGAACGGCAACAATTTGGTATCTGAGATTATCAGTTGCCATCGCATGGCATTATCAGAGAGAATGTGCTTTAGTCTACCTTTTAACTTAATAAAGTTGTTTAAATTGTAATCTGAGAAATGATTGTAAAACGGCTCACCTACTCCTGGGCTTTGAACTTTGATTTGCTTTCTGTCAGTTCAAAATTTGAAGCCTGAATATTAGTAGCAGTACTTTTTGGTCAACTGATGAACAATTTTCTAACAGACAGGGTCACATGATTCCCAGTTAAAGACTTTGTACTAATTTTACTGCACCGTCCTACGCTCCTTTTACCCAAACTTTACCCCTACAGGTGAAAGAAAGGTAAAAGTGTAGTCCAAAGTCATAAATTCACTATGTACTCCACTTGGGGTCTGGGTCTAATGGCAGAATGTGTACTCCTTTACCCTCAGTTGTAATTCTGCATCCTTCTTTGGGTGGCATTAACCTTGGCATTTTGTCGTTAGAGCTTTTAAAAAGGTTTTAGCGACAAAAATAAGTTATTTTAATTAATAATTTTGGACCCTTCTCAGTAACTCCATTGTTAAGCAGCAAGCCTGCAAGCGTGGTGATTTTTTTTTATTTACAAGTGTCTTGAAAGACTTGGCCCCTCCTACATCATTCTTCTGACTTGCCAATCCCAGCATGAAATATAATTAATATATAGTTTGCCTTTCCAAATCACAAAATTCAGTTGCTTTTGTTAGGGACACCACAGATCATGTGCTTAAAGACTTTCTGCTTTGTGCAACATCCTAATTATTGTAAGTGTATTAGCAAGTGAATCCCAGTTTTAATAACTTGCATTTTGGTCCCACCTCTAGTAGTTTTATCGGTGCAGTTCCTCCACACTTTCTCTGTAACGATTGATTTTTTTAACTTTTTTTTATCGCTCAAAAGGATTATAAACTTGAGTTATTACATTACGTGCGGATTTTCTTGGGTTCATAGGTAAAACTCGGTGTGTTCCACTTACCATCTTTCTTAGTCTTTCTACAAGTAGAAAAATAGATATGATAAGATGAATTTTACTTTTATTGCAGAACCAATGATTCCATAAAGTACGAAGAAAAGAAGACAATCAAGCGATGACTCGGAAAATAACAATGACCAACATTGCCCTGAAAGAAAGCGAAATAGATTCATAAATCCAAATTGAACGGAGAAAATTATATTCCGGAAAACCTGTGTCCATCCAGATATAAAAGCAAATAAAGTATGGATATGTACTGATACCCTGCTATGGTACCTTGAGAGTGTGATGGAAATGAACCAAAGCAAGAGACTAATGAAGATGGAGTACGAACCTTTCATGATTTCGGCTTTGCAGGCGGTGGAGTGTTATGATTTGAGAAGGTGGCAGCGTGGCTAAAGAGAGGGCGCCAATGGCCCAATACGCTTGTCAAACATCACTTTTTGGTGAAATAATCTAAAATATTCCTCAACTTTGCATTATCTTTTCCATTGATCTTTTCACTTTTACTGTGCTTCAATCAGGTAGAATCTAACCACCAAGCGCGTAGATCAACTGATAAAATTTTTTTTCTAACTAAATCAGATATCTCGGGTTCGAGTGAGAATGCAACTATGTTAAAACTTGGTAGGGAAAGCTTTGCCTCCCATATGGTCCTACCGGGCTCGAACCCAGATTAGTCGGCTCCCAATGTGGTGTCTGGATACCGGGTGATCTAACCAAAAAGAAAAAATAGGTAGAATCTATCTTTTTGAGCTTGGAGAATAACGCATAAACGGAATGACTAATTTTACTAGCATTTTTGCACCGGTCCAGAAACTATCATCTAATGCCAATGTCACAGGTTCGACTCGCCATACCAACGGACTATAAAATGCAATTCTATTCATAGCAAAATAACAAAAAAAACTTGTCATCAAGCGCTTTTCCTTTATGTTCATTTGGGAGATGCATGTTATACCATATTCTACTACATCAATCTCTCTCAAAGAACAAATACGGTCTTTGTAAGGCTCCTCCTAAGGATATTCGATGGGATCCAGAGAAACCATGTCTTCACCACATAGGATCCCAAGTACCGGGAACGAACTGCGTCAGCAACGAATGTGTATAACCCCCACCATAGGCTAAAACCTCGGATTGTGAATACGCCCCTAAAACATGTGAAAGTGAGTGATCTCATCCTTCCACAACAAGAAGCTGCCCATTGAACCTTATCTACTTGTCTTTAAAACCATAAACTGCCAAAAATGTTGTTGACTCCCCAAGAAAATGCCCTGTCCTTGATGGCAAGAAGAGTGGTAAAAAAGAGACCAAGCTGAAACCACCCCTAGAAGGAGTTACGGAACATGAATATTATTCAGGCAATATGTTCAGGTAAAATGAAATGCATCTATGGCACAAGAGTAGGGAGCTCTAAACTTGGAAGCTTTTGGGACCATCCCCGTGACATAATCCAGGCAACTAAAACTGACCGCAAGCAGGCTATATTACAAAATTAATCAACCGAATGCATATGCAACAGAGGTTGCAGTGGACATACAAGATTAGAAACACAACCTGTATCTATGAATTATGACAAGGATATAAAGCAAGAAATTGATATTACTCTGTGCAAGAATTGGGTCTCTTTTGGACCAAAGACACGATAACAGCCACATCATCAAGCTTGCCACCAGTGTATCCTGTGTATCCAGCTGCTTGGGCTGCATCTGCAAACGGACTCCTAGAAGATGCAGACTGCCCCACCTCCTGTGCCCGTACAGCCAAGACTGCTGCAATTTCCTGAGGAGAATACAAAAGAGAGAAGACATACTAGAGCATGAAATAATCGAGTAGCAAAAAAAGGGATTATTGGTCAAAGCAACAGATAAAACATGACAGATTCTGCTTCAAGCTTCAGTCATTGTTTAACTCCGCAGATCTGAGCTATAATAGGGGCAGTGCTACTCACTTCCTTTTGCATAAACAATGTTACGAGATATAGATGAGTTGTGAATAATCTTTTACGAGACAAAACATAAGAGTCTACACTCACTATGAGCACCTAGTCTGGATGGTCCCTGAATCCGAGCTACAATCAGTTATGTGAACATAAAGCGGAGAAAATGGGTTATATGCTACCCCTATGGCTAACACGTTTTCGGTCACTACTCCATAGACGCTCACAAAATAGAAAAGCAAAACAAGGTGGAAGAAATAAGTTTACAAACTGATGTGGCACAGTTACAGGCTAATGGATAGACAGCCTTAAATCCTTTGTCTGCTGGTGGTGTATTTCTTTTCTGCGCAGTATTACACAAAATGAATAGAGGGTAAAACTGAACAGGATAGTGGAAGGAGAAGGCACCTCA
The DNA here is from genome assembly GCA_033070095.1 of Escallonia herrerae. Lineage (NCBI taxonomy): Eukaryota > Viridiplantae > Streptophyta > Magnoliopsida > Escalloniales > Escalloniaceae > Escallonia > Escallonia herrerae. Next base: position 203,050 of record JAVXUP010001513.1, read on the forward strand.
GCTTTTAGATTTGCTTGCAGCGACTTTGACACGGTGGAAGCTATGTCTTGCTCATATACATTGTCAAAGAGCCCATCGGTTGCCGTGATGATCACATCGCCCTCGTCTAAATCAAATCTATATTGCTGGAACAGACATAATAAAAATATTTATGTAAAAGTAATCACTCGTAAATTAATCCAAACAGAAGGAAAGACATTCTGAACTGCATAAGCTGGCATCAACATCCTATTGAGTTTCTATCTTCTAAAATTAGCCTGGGGAAACTCATTATGTATTAATTTTTTGACAGAACATACCTCCACAAGTTCAGAGGGGTCATCACCTTTTTCAACTTGTAGCGGAAAGTTAAACTCATGAAGCATTGGTGAAGATCTTTTCCAAATAGCACCGTTCCGCACTATGAGAAATCCTGTGTCTCCAATATTAACCACGTGAAGAACCTGCGTAAATTGACATTTAATTGACTGCAGAATCAAATTATAGCTTATAAGCAGGAGTCTAAAGCTATACATCCTAAGCTCTTTTGGAGCTATAGACGGGGCAAATAAAAGAAAAGCTCATGTCGTAACAACTAGGCCGATGGGAAGTGTTTTCTGTTCAACTATATGTTACAAGATAGACATATAGTGAAGTTAAGACATACAGAAATGACGCCCAGAAGAGATTATGAAAAACCATGGTAGTCATAACTGGTAAGTGAAAGGAAGAATCTTAAGTTTGGGACAAGCATACCTGACTATCAAAGTAAGCAACCAAAACTGTAGATGATCCAGGAGATTGGGCCTCCCTCATACTTTGCTTGAGAAGATCCACAGGGTTTGTTATTAATAAACTATCGCTATTCAAGACCATCTCTTCACACTTGTCCATGAGTTCCCTGGCATAAACTCCCGGATCAATCCCTGAACAAAAGAACACGGGTCAACTGTATTTAGCCCCCTAATTGAATCCCCCTACGTCTGAGGGAATAGTTGAGGTAAAGATGCAGCAGCAGAAGTACAATAAACAGATGAAGCAAGATGTTTTAAATACCAACTCACTGCCATAGCTCAGAATGAAGAAAAGAATAGGCTGTGCAAAGCAGAAAACAAACCAGAAAGGGATACCTTCTAGTGACCACTGACCGACTCCGTCAGCCACTCCTAGCCAGTTCTTGCTACTGGTAAAATAAGCATCCTCTCCACCTGTCAATGCCTGGAATTTAGTATGTTTTGATTACTAACCAACAATGCATAACCATATGATGAATGTTGAATAAGTTCCTACTAAGTTATTTAAGCATTAAGTGTTGACCCATATGCTAAAGAGAAAGTACTTCTGAATTGCTGTTAAATCACTTTCAATGCTTTCAAAGCCACTTTCTCACAGAAAAAAAAAATATCCTTACAAGTAAAATTCACTATCAGTATGAATGTTGACCCATTTAACACATGGACAACAAAAATAGCTGACATAACAAGTCTTCAAGAAGTGCTACCATATCCATTACTTTTCCTTGCAACTTGGTATTCAAACAGACAAAATCAGATTGAAATCTATGATCAACTTAGGACAGTTTGTATCCTACGACTAAATAAAGAGTCAGTCAGCAGGGAAGTTCTTAGATCTCTAACTATAGCATGGCAAGTATACTTTGATGTTTCCCAAAGCTCAAACGAATAAAATGTCAAAAAGCTACATCCATGGGATACCTTAGAAGGATGCGCCAACAAAGCTGCACCTGAATATAGTAAAAGTTCCTCTGCAGAGATTTCCTCACTGTTTAGCAGTTTATGAACCGTATCAGAATTAGATGAATTATAAATGCTTCCAAATTTCCACCCAGAAATTACTCATTGATCTTCCCACAAAGCTTTTTTTCTAGTTTTTCATTTTTACATAATAATCATTGTATACCAAACATCATATGTACTAAATTTGTCAAAATATGAATGTAGCATCATTAGCACTAAGGTGGGTGTAGAAAAAAATGATCTATTCAAGTTAAACGTTTGCAAAGGGGAAAGATTGTCGACGACTTCAGGAGCATATGCCTCTTCATAAAGCTTAATAAGAACAGAAGGGGTTGGGAATTAATTCAGCCAGGAAACGACAACAAGTAGTTCAGATTATGGATATGTCTATGGACAAGGAGCACAAAAATGTCTTGTTTTACATTGTCAATAGGCATATTTTTCGTAGCTTTTTGTGCTTGGCAACACAACTATGAACCCAGCTTCTTAATAAAATCATTTTAGTGAGACAATCAGGGCAAGTCGCTAGAAGAATTGGAAGTTGGAATCTTCTTTTGAGGGAGGCATGCGGAGGGGTGCAACTTGGGCTGGGCAAGCAGTGGCTGCCCGTGATTTTTAAGCGGGCTCATATTTTTAGCACCTGTCATGGCTCAAAATTATGATTCCATAAAAAATAAGGGGTAGATGTGGACTAAGCTTTTCGCATACCCAGCCACTGATCCACCCCATGGAACACCCTTCCCCCCCCCCCCCCCAACTCAATGCGGTCTCGTTTATAAACATGGTATCACTTCATAGAAAATATATATGATGACGAGCACTCTTGATAATAGATTTTTGGCATCTTTTTTGGATTATGATGAACAGAACTCTTGATAATATTTTCTTAGAAATTAATCAAGAAACTATAATTCTTAGACCATGACAGCCCGTGCCTTTAAAGCACCTACATCGGCTAACCTGGGCTTGGGCAGAGCTTATAAATGGTGGGCTGGGCCTAAGGTGACCCCATCCAACCTAAGTTGCACCCCTGCGGGAGAGAGAGGAGCAAATTACCTAATCACAGCAGTTTCGATGACTTTCAACCCCGTAGCTTCACCATCTGATACTTCTCCCGGATCACTGCCCTGGGCCTCGCCTTCAGTTCTTTCTGATTCCAATATTAAGCAAGGGACAGTTTCATTGAGCTACAGACAACAAGAGAAGAAAAATGCTCAGTTGTCTCAGTGTAAGAATATTTAAGTCCCACAGTTTTCCCAAAAAAGCACAACAATATGCCTCGTGCCTCGTGCAGCTTCGTTTTAGTTAATTATCAGACTTCAGAGATAAAACCAGCATTAGATCAACCAAGAGCCATATGGAGGCAGAACTTTGGATAAGGATAAAGGAAACAAATGGCGAGAATGTAATAGCAGAAGATCATCTTCTAAGGAGATGGAAACAACTTTCAATTCTAGACTTTGAAGACTTGCAAGAACTGTCGGGTTAGATTGCACATTATGAAAGGAGAACATAACGAAATGGTAGTAGAGCTGTAGAGGTAGTATTTAGTAGGAATAAGGTTAAGCCAGGGACAACGATTATCACAGTTAAGTGCTTTTAACTGAGAAAGGTTAAACACGAACACAACATTAACCTTATTAGAATGTTAAAGTTCATAAAGCTTACCACTGTTGGGCTTTCAGCAGCTTCTGCACGTTCTTCCACTTCGTCATGGCTTGCCTCCTCATCAAGTACCAATTCAGCCTCTAGCGAATGGGGTAGAGGCATTTCGTCTATTGAATCCCTTTCACCACTTTCTTGGACAGTAATATGGTGCCTCTCAGCCTCGACACTTTGATCCTTTCCATCCATATACAGATCAACATTGACGTTCTCCTGACTTATTTCTTCACATGCCGCACTTTCTGGAACTTGAATGACTGAGTTGAGCTGCAATGGAGCTGATTCCAGCATGGTATCGTCACCACTGTCTTCTTCAAGAACATTAGATTCATCACCTTTCTCTAGGCTGAAACTACTGTCAAGCACAGCAACATTCCCTGGGTTTGCAAATTCAACCTCAGCCTTTTCAGTAGAAATTCCGGCGCTACCGGAATCCAGAACAGAACCAGAAGGATTATTCCTGTCAATATTCAAAACAGAAACAGGCAGTTCTCCCTCTTGAGAAGCTTCCAACTCGATTTGACTTAATTCGAGACCAGAAGCACCATCAGTTCCCACTAAATCGATCTCTCTCTCTACTACACGAATGTCTTCGCCGCAAATATCTACTTTATTGGCACTGTCAGCTACTTCGGTCGAGCTTCCGCTCGTAACTTCTTCCCCTGTTTCCTTAACAATAACTTCACTCTCATGATCCCCCTCCAGAACCTTAACAGGATCAATCTCCTCTTTATCTTCCCTATCCAAATCCCGTTGCTTGAAGTTGGGTTCCTCCAATTCACTGTTTACGGCAATTTCACTCGCATCACCAAATCGAAACAGAACACTACCATCAGAATGCTCTGCCAAAACGACCATCAAAGACCTTGTAAAATAAGAACATACTGAGATCATCAACAAAAAACAAAACCAATATATTCACACTGATCCAGATATCAATTTCAAAGGAACATGCTAACCGCAATCCACTTTTTAGCACTAGCACTTCACTTTTGTCACAGGACATGACAACACTTTTGACTCTTTTGGGCGAAACTTTCTTATTCGTACCGACAAATGTGGAGTGCAAGTGACCGAGAATGAAGTGCGGTTACCCACTGCCAATTGGAAGTACAAACAAAAATTTCAATTGGAAATTGGAACCAAATAACGATGAACTGAGAGCATACCGGTGGTTGAAACGATGTCGTATTCGGCGGAAGAGGGCGTAGGCGAAATGGGTTGAGAGAGCATCGAAAGCTGAAGTATTTTTCTTCTTCTCCTTCTGGGTCTTCGGTTAAGAGAAGGGAAATCCGAGAATCGACAAGGGTAGGGTTTTAAGAGGGTTGTGGGGAGTGGGATGAAGGGAGAGACGTTTGTGAAAGAGCGAGGGTTTAGGAAGGTACATAAGAAATCGGCCATTGTTGCAGACATGTGGTGAACAGCTTCTTCAGAGATATTATATGATCATGGTCTTGATGATGACGAAGGTGAGAGCTTGAGAGAGTGATTGCAGAAGTGTGTGGATAATTGTTGGACAGTGAGGGAGAGGGTGGGGATAGGGGGTGGCGTGGTTGTTGGTTAAGTGATAGGATTTTGCCCGCGGAGAGTGGTGATTGGATGTCCAGATGGCAAAGAGCAGAGACAACAGCCCAAACGGTCCATGGGCTTTCACAATTTCGCTATAATTTCTTTTCAATGTAATATAATAATAATTATCTTTCCCTTCCTTCAATCACTTTTATTTAGTCTGCTTACTGTTTATTGGAAAAAAAAAAAAAGAGTTCTTCCTTTGCATGTACTCTTTTCATGATTAAATGTGCAAAATGAAACTTGTGGTACGATTATCTTGAGTAAAGAAGATGAGTTAATAATTTTTATTATATCGTTCAGCGATAAAAAAAAAATTCAAATGCGAATTTTACCCCTCCCCAATCAATCAATCACAGTGTATTTGGATGAAAATTTTCAAAAATATCTTGTATTTCAAAATTCATTTATTTTAAAATTCGTTGATACAAATTTATGAAATTATAAATTTAGTGTTCGGACGATTTCGTAGATTGAGTATTTTGTATGTGAATTTATATTTGAAAAATTGAACCTAGATAATTTGGTGGTATATATGTACAAACTAATGATATAGAGTCTCATTTTTTCATGGAAGAAGTTAACTAAATTAGTGGACACTCTTTTTGTGGAAGAGATTTGACAAATAACTAGTCTGGACTACGTACTTTAGAGGGAATTTTAGCACACCAAATTTATTTTCTAAATCTCTATTAAATTTGGTAAAGTTGATAAATCAACTTATCAATATACAAACAAGAAATTTTATACGATATATTTCAAAATCCTCTATAAAAATGGAACTTTCAATTTAATCACCTCATCCAAACACATTGAATTTCATCTATACTTCACATTTTCCTTTTGTATTCATTTTTATGGTTCGCACTTACTCCTTCCTTCCAAACAAGCTTTAAGAGAATTATGCACGTTGTTGTAGGATGTTATTAATCAACCCTTAAGGATGTTTTTGTCATTCTTTTAACGATAATAATAATTATATCACACTGAACTGATACCCCTGAAAATGGTACCAAGTTGTTTGTAGAACTCTTGGCTGCTATCCAGCGTTAAATTGCCTAACCAGTGCTTCCTTCCTTTGACTTTTGTACATTATATATGCATCATATATCATCTCTAAGAATGAGACATGCATTAGAGTAAACAATAACAATGTTCTACCATTTTAAGCCAAAAAATATTTTGTTTAGAATAATTAAGACCTTTGCAGTGATTTTTGCCATGATCTGTACATGCTATAGGAAGGGGTGGTGCCATATAAGTAATTTTAGGGAACTAATTACACGGCGTACCTAATCGCGCTCTATTAGCGAGAAATGATTTCTCCATGACTTTGAACAGTTTTTTTTTGTAAAAGTACAATTTATGATACTTGAGCCTTCTACTGTGTTAACAAATTTGTAAAAGGGTTTACTCTTGTATACTCTTTCTAATCAAGAAAATTGAAAACTATCAATACTGTAGATGTGAAGCTACATATATCCGAATAACCAGTACGAAACTTCAGCTTTTTTTTTGGCTCTTAAATTGATGATTATGTTCAAAAATCCTTTAATAAAAATTGCTTCATTTTGCTTCTTCTTCAAAATTCATGGTACCCCAACAAGTAAAATAAGAAGAACAAGAAGCTTCTTGACCATGATGATTACGTCATCATTTTGAATGGTGGATTCCTCCTTGTGTTCTTGAAACTTTCAAAAAAGAACATCATCCATTTTAAAAGAAACTTCTTGAAACTTTCTGAGGTTTATCATAAACCCCATTTGTCAGATGTATTCATAACTTTATTTTATTGTTAATTGTTCGATGATATGCTATGTTACTTTAAGTTAGTACTAACTTAAAATTACAATTATGTAATAATTTACTGCATCTTCCGATGACTTTCATCCTCTGTAAATGCATGAGAACTATCCGTAACATGCAAAATTCAAAGGAAGTATGCCATTTTTACGGGAAACAAAAAATCATTGGTGAAATAAGACCAATGGACCGGACCATGACAACCGATAAACCTTAAGGCAAGACTTGTTTGCAAATACTGCACCTTGTCCAACATATTTTTTGACGATTGTATGATATGAGTTAACCAACCAAAGGAACTTGCCAAAGAAATAAAACCTCGAGGGATCATTGGTGGAGGAAATCAATGACAAAGACAAAAATTATGGAACAGAGAGGTATGGGCTTTGGATGCCTCTAACATTTAGCTGATAGAACTCGATTACCTCAACGTAGTTTTGGAATGTTGGAAGACAAAAACTCACCCACTTCAACAAAAATTGAGGGGCCAAATGTTCTGAAAAATCGCTCGAGCAAACAAAGGTCACGAATTGTATCGACCCGAAAGTTAGCAAAGATTAGCTATTTTTGGTTTTATCTAGGATTCCTCTAGACACAATCCAATGGTCATTTGTATTGGACAAGAGTGCAGTGCAATATCAAACTGTTGCTTTAAACCAAAAAAAAAATATCAAACAGTTACCACATTGTAAAGACCAAAAATATAGAGGTGAAGAGGTTGTCCAGGTGTATGGTGGGTGTGGAGGGTCCAGGAAAAATCGAGGATGGAGCTCATGATCTCATTGGTCCGAAATCTATCCATGAGAGATGATAGATGTCCTCTCCAGATTTCACTTATCCTACCTGGCTCCATAGAAAGCTACCCTTTTGATCTCCACCACACTCCCCTTCATTTCACAGACACCCCTTATAACCTCCTCTGGTCTTGCAGCCTTTGAAGAAGAAACTCATACACCACCAGTTTTGCTGAACAAAATCAAGGGCATTGTACATATACAGTAGGGAGAGGGGATGGCTGCTACATCTGCTGCAGTGCTGAATGGATCTCCCTTCTTGTCTGGTGGCAAGAGGAGTCAGAGCTTGTTGGCTGCACCCCTCGCAGCTAGAGTTGGTGGTGGCTCTGCTGCAGTGGCTCCCAGGAGGTTCATTGTGGTAGCTGCTAAGAAGTCTTGGCTCCCTGGTGTTAAGGCTGGTGGCAGCCTAGTTGACCCTGAGTGGCTAGATGGCTCGTAAGTAATCTGCCTTGCGCTAATGTTTGTGTGTGTGTGTGTTTGTTTGTTTGATGGTATTTTTCTTGAATTGCTTCATCCAGTTCCATTAATTTATTTTACTGAATTTTCTGTTCTTGATTGATGTGTTACAGGCTCCCAGGTGACTATGGTTTCGACCCACTGGGACTGGGCAAGGACCCAGCATTCCTAAAGTGGTACAGAGAAGCTGAGCTGATCCATGGCCGATGGGCGATGGCTGCAGTTCTTGGGATCTTCGTTGGGCAGGCATACAGCGGCATCCCATGGTTCGAAGCCGGAGCAGATCCCGGTGCCATTGCACCCTTCTCCTTTGGAACTCTGCTAGGCACCCAGCTCATCCTCATGGGATGGGTTGAGAGCAAAAGATGGGTTGATTTCTTCAACCCCGAGTCACAGTCTGTTGAATGGGCAACTCCATGGTCAAGGACTGCTGAAAACTTCGCCAACGCCACCGGCGAACAAGGGTACCCAGGAGGCAAGTTCTTCGACCCTCTGGGCCTTGCAGGGACAATCCAAAACGGAGTCTACATTGCAGACACTGAGAAGCTTGAAAGACTCAAGCTGGCGGAGATTAAGCATGCCAGGCTTGCCATGGTAGCTATGTTGATTTTCTACTTTGAGGCAGGGCAAGGGAAGACACCTCTTGGAGCTCTTGGTTTGTAGGGGGCTTAATTTGAACATTTTATGTAAAAACTACTTGAATTTAGAGAAACCCAGAGCCCTAACCTGATCTCCCATGCTTTGAGTTCCCTCTTATGACGAAATTCAGATTCATTATGCTTAATTTCTCGTTGTAATATAATGTATCTTACCAGCAAATTGACCAGAGTTTTGATCTTCTCTAGGCCGAACGAACATAAAGAAGTCCGTTGCCTTGATATTGTAACTCGTTTAACTTACTCTGTTAGTCTAATGCCACGGGCAAGTTTCATAAGAAATGCAAAACAACTTTTGATTTAACATTAACATGATCAACATATACTGAAATAATCCGGTAAGATAAATAAGTACTCAATTTTGTTCTGACTTTTGCCTAGAGAAAAGAACTGGGATGAGCTGAAGGAGAAGACGAGATGTGCTACAAAATTCTACCCCAACTGTTACAGATCATCACTCAATACTACTACCCATGGCCATTATGAACTCACCCTCGCATACCACCTCACCACCAACATAAGCCTTCCCTTCCATCTTTGCTATCCCAAAACGTTTCTGCAGCTTGGTAAGGGTCATTCGCATTACTAAGGTGTCTCCTGCAATTACTGGCTTACGGAACCTCACTTTGTCAATTCCAGCAAAAAAGAAGCTGTCACGAGAGCCGCCCACTTCCGGCTGCAGCATAACCAAGCCACCAACTTGTGCCATTGCCTGGACCCAACGGCAACCCACATTCATCAAACTCACTGGATTAGCAACCACTAATATAACTTACATGCAAACTTCAGTTCTGTAACATTACTGCTCAAAAAAAGTTCAGTGTTAAAAGACACCACAAAATAAACTTCAGATATTGTCTCAGGCAGAAAAGCGAACAGTTGAATATAAAGACAGGGAACGGCAAGGAGATCAATGTTTTCCACTATCTCCAATGCTATTAAGTTCATGTACAATAAATTACACTTAACATAGTTCTTGCTAGAGAAAGAGCTGAAGACGGGCATGCAGATTCTCGCACCAGTGACACAATACCATACAACAACCTCATCACGGTATGCTTCCAACATATTTCACCCTCTTACCAAAACACACACCCACACACGAACACATATATACCTATCACCTTGACATACTAGGAAAGCAGGATTGGCAAGAGTAGTTCAACCTAGCATGTTTAGAGATAAAGAAGCTAATCTTCAGATACAAAGTAGGTGTCAATCAGTGTTGACTTCATATATTCTTCAGATGTGCATACAGACATAAAATAAAGGAGAAAAAGAGGGGGGGGGGGGGACTCCTCTCTTTGGGATGGAAAATGTCATCTTACTGAAAGGTTCAGGTGCTCCCTCAACAATATATTAATTTAACTTGATAGTTAAGAAAATGATGATATATTTACTCAACATCTAAAGCAAATTTTTTGATAACTTCTTTGGTAATGATTATGGGAATTTTGAACAGAAAGACCTAATAAGGTCAGATAATCAATTGTCCATTTTTCCTGCTTTTCTAACACCATCCATTCTCTCCTAACTTAATTATCTTTGACGTTGCAATTTAATATCCGCATTTTTCTGTTGTTACAATTTAGTACAAGCATCAAATCTTATCTCCAAATGCTTTTGGTAGGGCAAACAGTAGCCCGAAGAAACTGATGTCTATGTTATCTTCTAATGTACAAATGACACAACTTATCCAATTTTAAACTAAGAGGACCTTGTACATTTTAACATAATTACAGTATCAGGAAGTAAGGCAAAAGTCAGCAATCCACATTCTTTTTGCCAAAACTTTCCTGTGCTGCAAGCGGGCAATACCTGTAACTCAAAGATGAGCGGCATTAAAGAATGACCAATGCAACCAAATGTAGCAAAAACTTCTAGCTCATTTTTGTAGGATAGCTAGCTAGCTTGCCCAATCTGATAGAGATGTGAGAAAGGCTTATAATGTCTCCCAAACTAAGTTCTACTAACAAATTCTGTCTGATAAACAAACCCCCTAAGTCCTTCCTCATCAATACAACTTCCAGCTCAAAATATTTAAGATGTATGAGCCAAGCAGTGCGATTTTGTCAGTAAGTCGGACCAGAATCCTACCAAGATATCTGCAAGAAGTTACTCAAAAGGTCCAATATTTGAGCATACTGCTGATATACAGTCAATTTATAATCTAGCGTATAATTAACTTCCACATACTACTAAACACTTTAAGCAAATGACTAATCAATGTAGGATCATTCGTTCAAATAGAAATAGTTCAGTGTGTAAATAGAAGTACAAATGGTGCGCAATTACTCTTAGGCCTTCCTAAGGAATCATTTTGAAGGCATAAGTATACCTAACAGTTGCGATATTAGATGATGTTAAAACAACATAAATTGTGAAAACTAACAAGAACTTTTAATAAAAAGCTCCACAAGAATCATTTCCAACCATTCAGGGTACAACTACGCAGGTATGTTAGTCATTACAAACCCAATTGCTAACAATCAACCCATATAAGGATACAACACAGTAAAATTACATTCAAACATATTCAGCATGTAATTACCTCAACCATGAGCACACCAGGCATAATAGGCCTCTCAGGAAAATGTCCGGGAAAAAAGTTATCATTTATCGTCACGTTCTTGATCGCAACAGCCGAAACCCCTGGCTTGTACTCAATCACTCTATCCACTAGAAGAAACGGAAACCTACAAGACAAGCCAATCAAATCATTAAAGAAAACGCCTAATCAGAACCCAGATCACCATAAAATCGAAACAAGGTACATAAATAAAGCAAGCAAAACAAAGCAGAAAATGGGTAACAAAATCCACGAACCGGTGAGGCAGAATCTCACGAATCTGGTTGATATCCATGACAGTCGGAAATGCAGGGTACCCTGCAGTACCAAATCAAGAAGATAAGAGACATAATACAGAAAAAGATTGAAGAGGGTCAAGCATTATGCAAAATGCATACTCAATTCAATGGGGGTCTCATCAGTTTCGGCGGCGGATGAAGCACAGTTGGTGATAAGCTTGGCTTGCTTCGTGTTGAATTGGGTTGACAGGAGAGGGGATCTGGAAACGGCGGCGTTATGGCGGAGGGATAGCGGGGCGGGAGATCGGAGGAACGAAAAGGAGGCGTTGTGGGAATTGAGGGGGGAGAGGAGGGCGTTAGAGAGAGCAGCGGAAGCCATTGATTGAAGAGAGAAAGGGTGACAAAGAGGGAAGATGGGGTGAACTGGTTACTGGCCCTGTGATGGCCAAGTATTTATAGAGGGAGGCGAGAGTAACGAGGTGGAAGTGAAGGGAGGCGGAGATTGCAAAGTTTGGTGGCCAGAACCGTAGAAGGACTAAGGCGCTTTTGATAACTCGTTTCAGCACATAAAATTGAAAGTTTTAATGGTTTAAAATTAAATACATTTGATAACGTATTTTTTTAAACACTTAAAATAATAAGTAATAGATAAAATAAAGATTAATATTTTAAGTTACTCATGACTAACTTATCACTTAAAGCGCTCAATGATTTCTCGTTAAATAATTTTTCCCTAACTGACTAATCTACCCTCCATCTTCCTTATACGCCTCCTTTTCTTCCCCCTATTCTTCTCGATCGATCGTTTCACAACCTCTTCTTCTTCTTCTCCCCTGAAGTGATCTCTTCTCATAGCACTCCAACCTTAATAGTAGGTTTGTAATTTCTTTCTTCTCATGGTGCTTGTGAATGTAATTAGGGCCTTTTTTTCATTTGTTTTTGGATTTGAAGTATCCTTCATTGATATCGTAATACACCCAATTATCCAATTGTTTAACAAGCTTGTTAAAGTTTCAAAAAATAGAGTAAAAGGGTATTATTGTCAAATTAAAGAGTTTTTAGACTTCAGTTATTCTGTTTTATCAAATAGAATATTAATGATTCAGTACTTAAATTTCAGACATGACCAAAATTTTTCAGTACTTAATATTCAATAACTTAAAATTTTCAGTTGTACAAATTCAGCACTTAAATTTCAGTTTTATCAAACAGCCCTTACTCTGTTCGTCCTCAATTTTTGACTTAACCTAGTAATTCCTAAAATCGTGCAAGATGAAAAAATGGGATGAATGCAATGTTTCTGACATATATACATGTTAAATTGAAGTACTTCGTTCGCTAAAGTAGTTTCAAGGGTCAAAATGATCTGTTCTCGTTGCGTGCATGAGTTTGATATAAAAAAGATGTCATAAACGAGATCGACAAAGCTAATTGTAGTAGGTGATTTTGATAGCATAAAAGACCGTGAATGAAATTGACATAACAATTCATAAAGATTAAAGACACTACCACGGCTGCGTCCACTCTCCATCCTTCCCCTAGTGTGTAACCCAATGATGATTGTTCGTAAAAAAAAAGATCATGCACACAGGGACAAATCTAGAAAATCTATCGGGAGGGGAGGGGGTGGCAAAGGACATTAAACAAATATAATGGCTAACATAAAAGAATTAAGAAGATTCAAGTTCACATTATATACATATATATGAAAGCCGAGAGAAAGTTGTCACGTCTTTGCTTATGTAATCATTCTTTCAACTTGTCATGTGTACTTTTCTTTTATTCTTTTTTTAATTCTGACCTTGAATGTCTTGTTTGCCTCTAAATACAATATATAGTATAGCAACCTAAATTTTAACTATTATTATCATCATACTTAAAATGTATAATCTTATTGAGGAAAAGATTTTGACATAAGTAATTATTTTCTTAGGTGATTTTCTTTAATATCCCTTGCTCCCAACCTATCTTGGCTATGCCTATAGGCCCACTGGGGGTCCCAATTCTCATGACACGTCGGCACATTCAGCGGTCAATTTTTCAACGCTCACAGGCTGATCAAAGCGTCACATAATCAAGTCACGTGCATTTTCCCTTTGTGAAGCAACCTTGGTTGCCTTTCCCCTAAAGGGGGTCGGCCACCTACCTTGACGACCGACTACCGTCGTTCACGGTCATGGGTCGTAGCCTCGATGACCGTCGCTCGCCGCTGCTCTATGTCGTCGCGACGACCGTCGCTCATCGTCGTGCTCCTTCGTCGCAACGACCGTCGCTCGCCGCCACGCGCTATCTCTGCGACCTTTGTCGCCCGCGTCCACGCGATAGCTCCGCGACTCCCTTCACCTGCGCGCCAGCTCCGCGACTCCCTTCACCTGCGCGCCAGCTCCGCAACTCTCTCGGGACTCTGGTCGCCCTCACCCAGTCTCCATAACTCCCGTTACCCATACGCCATCTCCGCAACTCCCATTACCCACGGGCAGTCTCCGTAACTCCTGTTACCCGCGCGCCATCTTCGCGACTCCCATGGCCCGTGCACCGTCTTTGCAACTCCCATCACCCGTGCGCCGTCTTCGCCACCTTCGTCGCCTACGTTCGCCAATAACTCTGCGACTCCGATCACCCGTGCACAGTCTCCAAACTCCCGTTGCCTGCACGCCGTCTCGGTGACTCCTGTCTCCCGCACGTCAGCTCCCCGACTCCAGTCGCCCAGGTACCGTCTCCGCAACTCCCATGGCTCACGCGCAGTCTCCAAGACCTTCATCGCCTGCGTCTGCATGACAAACTCTACGACTCTCGTGGCCCATGCCCGCGCTCTATCTCTACGTCACACACCGCCCGCCTATGCGCCACACCCTTTCATGACGGGCCCCAGCATCAGGTATCGTCCCCCAACACTAGTCGCCGCTCTCATGTGCCATTAATTCTCATGATACGTGCCCCCGCATCAGGTATTGTCTCGCTACAGTCTTTGCCCCGCCCGTGCGCCACAATCATGTTTCAGGCCCCCGGGCACCACTATCAGTCACCACACCATGCGCCTCCGCCATGGACGTGGAACATGCTCCGACCCACTCTCCGGAGTGTGTAGCATTCCGAGGGCTCCCTCGCAATGCTCCAACACGTGGACCCCTCACAGCGGGATGGACTCACAACCTTAAAGTCATTGCAGCCACGGGATGGGCTCACAACCTTAAAGCCATCGCCATCACAATCACAGGGGGCTCTGGCACGAGGACCCCTCGCAGCGATATGGACTCACAACCTTAAAGTCATCGCCGCCATGGGATGGGCTCACGACCTTAACGCCATTGCCATCATAATCACAGGGGTCTCCGGTACGGGACCCCTGGCAGCAGGATAGACTCACAACCTTAAAGTCATCGCGCCTCACGGGATGGGCTCGTTACCATAAAGCCATCGTCGTCTTCATTTTGGGGGGTTCCGCTCATAGTGCTCTGGCACAAGGACCCTTCACAGCGAGATAGGCTTGTTACCACAGAGTTATTGCTGCCTGGGGTGACTTGCGTGACACTAGGCACTGAGCTGCGAGCATGTCCACTCACATTACCGTTGATCAGCGGCGCCCCCAGGACGATGACCCCCGGGTCACTCCGAGACGGGAGCAGGTCTTTGGAGGGCATCACACCTAGTCTGCCTGGCAGTTGGCCACAGGGCAACCCTCACCGCTGTCAGGTACTCTATGCACCTAGTGGAATTCAGTAAGGGCTTGGATCGGTGGCTGGGGCAACAAGCTTACTCTGATCATGTCGTCACGGTGTCTTCAGTCTTCTCAGACAGGTAGAGAGATGCTGTGTGGGGCAAGGCGATGCGACTTTGAGAACCGACAGTCCAACGGAGAACCGATATTTATGGACCCCTGGTGACGTGTCACTCCCAGGGGTGACACGTGTCTGCTGGATGACATATTGGTGACACCGGCACACTTTTCCCTATAAATAGGAGACCTTGGATTTCATTTTCAAGAAGAACTCTCTCATTTGTCATTTTCACTTTCTCTCTCTAAAACTCATTCTCTCTGAAATTCTAGAGAGAGAAACATATTCGGACCCCTGACATCGAACTCTTGACGCTGCACCCCTGACGCTGACCCTAGCTTGGATTGTCGGTCGCCTGCCCTATTCATCTTTGCCTTGTCTACGCAGTGCTGCCAGCCCTCACAGCCTGTCTGGGGAGCCTTACTCTCAGCCCTTACTCCATCCTTGCTGACTCGGACTGCAGCCTTTGTGGCACCTCCACATAGATACGAACTCACTTTTCTTGGCATCATCCCTTTATGTTTACTTATATATCTCTTTCCTTTTTAAGAATTTTGTTACGGCAATCTAACTTCAAAATGGGTTCAAAAAATTTTAAAATCAATAATCTTATTTAAAATAGCAACCTAAATTTTAGCTATTATTATCATCATACCTAAAATATCGAATTTAATTGAGGAAAAGATTTAAAATAAGTCATTATTTTCTAAGGTGATTTTTTTAAATATCCCTCTGTATGTTTACTTATATATGTCTTCCCTTTTTTAGAAAATTTTTTATGACAATCTAACTTCAAAATGGATTCCAAAATTTTTAAACTCAATAATGCTATTTAAAATTCCAAAATTATCTCTTAGAATAAAATAGCAAGTTGATCTTCTTCTCCCTTGATTTGAGAAAATCACCTTTATGAATTTTTTGTAAAATTGATTTTCAAAACTTTTAAACCTACTAATCCTACTTAAGTTTTTAAAAATATATTTTACAATATGATAATAAGTTGACCACAACCTCCCTTGAGGTAATATCATTTTATGAAACTTAAAATTTGACAACTCTCTCTCTCTCTCTCTCTCTCTCTCTCTCACACACACATCATTTTTCTCTTTTATTACTTTATTTCTTTTTTCATTTTATCTAACGGTCATATTTTATTCTCTTGGGATATCAATGCTCATTTTGTGACTCAAATGACCCTATCCACGTTTTTATTCTTTTATTGTGCTGATATTTGTTGTCGATAAACTTGATTGCGATGTTCATAGTTTTTCAACTGAATTGTCATTTTCTCATTGTTAGTTTTTATTGAATTGTACTGTATATAATATGATGAGAGATTTTTCACCATTATTTTATCCCTTTTAATAAGTTTTTTCATTAAGTTTTAATCTTAGATGTTTATTTTAGGTGACCATAATATGTATTCTATCACTTTTTGTTTCATTATTTGTCAAAAACTTTAGTATTGTAATTTTATTATTTTCTTTACGTAATTTATAGACTAAAGTTGTTCTCTTGTGCAACACACGGGATCAAAACTAGTGATATATATGAAAGTCGAAGTTGAGAGAAAGTTGTCACGTTACCGTTTACTTGGATAGTCTCTCGCCACGTAGACTTTTCTGTTTCTTACTTTTAAAATTATAACCTTGATTATGTCTAGACAATTTTACTATTCATGAAACCTAAATTTTAGAAATTATGATCTTCGTACTTTTTTCCTCCTTCTTTAGAAGCTGAAATATCTAATCTGATTGAGAAAGAACTTCAACCGAAGTTATTATATACTCAGTTAAATTTCTTGAGTTTTTTTTATAGCTTTTCTTAAACATATGTTTTCCTATTTTGAATTTCATTATGGCCAATCTATCTTCGAAACTGATTCTAAAAATCATAACCTCACTAATTCTATTAAAAGCCCCAAATTATCTCTCACAATTAAGTTAAAAGTTGACCTTATCCTCATTTAATTTGTGACATTTTCTTTTATAAATTTTGAATTTGCAAAATAGTTTTTTAAAATTATAAACCTCTTAATCATATTTAAGTCCCAAAATTTTCCCTCACAATTCGGTAATACCATATCCTCTCTTGAAACAATCTCATTTATAAATTTGAAGTTTGACCATTATTCCTCTCCCTCTCCCCCTCCCCTTCCCTCTCCTTGTAGACTTAGGCTTCGTTTGACAAAATTTTTTTTTTGGTTTTCAGTTTTTAAAGAGCAGCTTAAATTTTTTTTTTTATAAAAACAAGTGGGTGTTTGATAACCCCTTTTTTTTTGAGGTTTTTTTTTTTGGTGTTTGGTAACCCTTTTTATTTTGACTTTTTTTTTTGGTGGTTTGCGGTGGCGGTGGTGGGGCGTAGCGGTGGTCGACGGTGGTGGTGGTGGTGGCCGACGGCCGGAGGTGGCTGCCGGCAGTCACCGGCGGTGGTGGCCGGCGGCCGGAGGTAGCTGCCGGCAGTCTCCGGCGGTGGTCGCCGGCGGCCGGAGGTGGCTGCCGGCAGTCTCCGGCGGTGGTCGCCGGCGGCCGGAGGTGGCTGCCGGCAGTCTCCGGCGGTGGCTGCCGGCGGCCGGAGGTGGCTGCCGGTGGTCGCCGGCGGTCGCCGGCGGCCGGAGGTGGTTGTCGGCAGTCTCCGGCGGTGGTCGCCGGCGGCCGGAGGTGGCTGCCGGCGGCCGGCAGTCTCCGGCGGTGGTCGCCTGAGGTGGCTGCCGGCGGTGGGAGGGTGGTGGTGGTGGTCGAAAAAAAAAAACCAAAAGTGAAAAAAAAAACCAGTTTTTGGAGTTTTTTTTTTTACTCTGCAGTTTAAAAACTGGTTTTTTAAATTGAAAAAAAAATGGTTACCAAACGCTCTTTTTTTTTCAGTTTTTAAAACTGTAAAAAAAGAGGAAAAAAATTTTGTCAAACGGGGCCTTAAATGTTGCTTTTTTTCTTGCATGAATTCTTTACGAGAACACTAAGTTACTTTGTCATACTACATTGGACTTCTAGACCATTTATTCTTTAGGTGGTGTTGCTTATACTAATTTGTTTCAAACTAACTATTAGTGGTGTGCTCATATTTTTAAGTACTTTTTAGAAGAGCAAAAAATCTAATAAATTGATGCTTTATATAAATTCAATTAGTTATGTAAAAAATTTCAGTATCGGTGAATTCTATTTGACTATGACTACTCTCGTGTGCAATGCACGAGATCAAAACTAGTAAAATATGAAATGTCAAAAGCATTAAATTAGTAAGTAGTTTATCAAGGTTTCATAAAATAACAAAATATAAGAAAATCAACTCTATACATCGATGGTCAAAATAGAACTCGGCACTTTTATAGTCAAGAAAGTCATCAATTGCTCAATTTGACTAATGTGATTATTATGTATGAGAAACATATTACCCATAAGTCAACATATTATAATTAGCATCACTATTGAATATGTTAAATGTAGAATACATTGCTCAATTTGACTAATATAATTATTACGTATAAGTTAACATACTACAATAATTTAAACTAAAAAAAAGAACTAACTTTGATCAATTCGTGTTTTTTTTTTTTGTAGTCTAGAAATTTAAAATGTAGAATTTAAAATAATGAAGATGGAGTAAAAGAATGAGAACGAAGAAGATTATGACGGTTGGTGATACAAAGAGTAAAAATACAACAAACAAAGCCTTAATTAATTAACGTTATAATATAATGATATTTTTGTAAATATATAAAATATGAGTATCTATCATAACTCCGCCCGTGCAATGCACACTTTTCGTGACTATAAGTGGGCTTGTTCGATATGGAAAAAGATGTCCACGAATGTAAATAAATTTGTACAATCAGATTTCGGCTTATGGTTCCAATTTATGCATACAACGCTACACTCAGCACAGGTTTGCATTACAGTGTGTAATGATCTAGCTCATGTGGTGCTGTACACAGTGAATCTTGTGGGACCCTAGATGGCCTCGTCTTTTCAATTTTGACTACCATGCGGCCACGGTCAGGGTTCATGTTGAATTAACAATTCCAACTTTGCTATTTGGAAATGTTTCCCTTAAGATTTATACGGTGTTAATGTTGATGAGAGATTTAATGCAAAGCCTAGAAGAGGTGTATTATTATCTATGTAAGACCAATGATAAATATAAGTTCGACAAAATTAGTGGAAGCTCAGCTACTGTTGAAGGGCGGGGGTTCGTGAGGGAAATAAGCTTCTCCGCAATTATGCTGAGAGCTACTATTTTTAAAAGTGATGCAAGTCTTGAATTGTACCGTAAGAGGTTGAGATTAAGAGAAACAGGCTATGTTAGTGCAATTTCCATCACATCAAGCATAATGCAAGCTGCCACCAACTTGAAGGGCTAGAAAGGTGGATTCAGATCCATGCTGTAACCCATGGTTACAGCCCTCTCTCTCTTCCCTCTCTCTCCCCCCTCTCTCACAGAAATGGGTACAACACCCTGCTGTAACCATGGGTTACAGCAGGGAATCCCAATCCTAGAAAGGTAGCTTCATGAGTTCATGATCAGGTCGTAGGAATGCTTTCCGAGGTTATGTGACATTGTTGTTCGAGTTTTTGCCCTAAATAATCTTTTTTATTACTTAATTACTTCTCTACCATATTTTCAACTTTATTTATATATCTAGCCCATTTTTGAAAATCTCACTTTCAAAGAGAGATTTCAAGCTGAGAAAACGTAGTTCCAAACCAAATTTTCAATAAATTTGTTTAATCATAGTAACGTTTGCTTGAAAACGTGGTTCCAAACCACATTTTCTCAACTTGAAATTTCTCTTTGAAAGTGAGATTTCTAAAAATGGGTTAGATAGGTAAATAAAGTTGAAAATGGGGTAGAGGAGTAATTAAGTATTAAAAAGGATTATTTAGGACAAAAACTCATTGTTGTTCTATGTAAATTTATGAGTAAATAAATGATCCAATTTCAAAAAGAAAAAGAAAAAAGGCCAAGGTGACCAACTT